>APFE031549036.1:60523-70850 GCA_000404065.3 Pinus taeda
TGGATAATCGTTTGAGGGGAGGCTCAATGGTCCTTTGTTCGAGGGGAGGATTGTTGGGTATACGACCAAAGTCCCACATTGACTAGAAGTGGGGAAGATCATGGATATATGGATATATAAGGATGGAAAATATCTCCATTGGTATGAGGCCTTTTGGGGTAAAGCCCAAAACCAAATCCATTAGGGCTTAGGCCCAAAGTGGACAATATCATACCATTGTGGAGATATGTGATGTCCAGAGTCCTTACAATTCACAGGGGTCACCTTCAACAAGTTTGATCTTTGATGGGTCCTTATCTTCCTCAGATTTCTTCACCTCGGGTGGAAAGTTAACCCATATTCAGAAGGTGGAACCTTGTATGCTTTAGGGCTTATCTTGTTTTTGTAAATTGAGAAGATGATTTTCAAAGTGAAAAAAGGAATTATTTATGAAACAAGTGGGAAATTATGTCCATTTGGACATAATTTCCTCAGTTCTGATGGACTTCTATCCATTTGGACATGCATGGAGGAGAAGCAATCGTCCCCAAGTTGACTTTAATGATAATGGCACGCACACCAAAAAAATAAATAAAACAAATTACTCCATAAAAACCTAGTAATCTACTAATACTTGTAGCTAATGATATTCCGGTAGCTAATGATTTTTTTCCAAATTTCACCAAGGTTCATGGGTGCGATAATTAACACAATTCAATATGATTTATCAAATGTATATTAACCCATTTCAATATGGTTTATTAAATGTATACGATGGTTTATCATTCGATAAAGACTTTATTTTGGTCCTTAAATTGTTTACATGCCTTAGTTGCATTGGTCCTCAGTGACTGTAGATATTTATGTTTTTACTAAATGACAAGGCTAGCACTTAATCCTGCGAGCTGCCCACACACTAGCTACCTCCGAAAGCTATATGGTTCCAATACCACCGTTGATCCATGACTACGGAAATTTTTAAGAACCATCCTAAATTTATATGTATAATAAAGGGGCCAATGCCCATGATACATAGGAAAAATGGAAGAAGATTTTATCAATAATATAATATGTATATATAATTTTTTTGGCTAATCTCTCACCAGATTATATTATCTTGTAAAATCAAGGCGAATATTTCACAAAATTATAAAATTTTGTAAGAACTTGGCATATCTCACTAAATAATAAAGACTTTGTAAAGGGCTAGCAAAATTTATAATGAGCATTTCTTGTAATGAATTCAAGCCTTGTTAAGCAATCCATAAATAACCAAAACAAGTATATTCCTAGGTCAAAACCCTAGCAATAGAAGGGATTTAGGTTTCTATAATACTAGTAATAGAAGAATAAGGATGAGATTTGTTTATTTGTTTTTTTCATGTTGGTATATCATCCTGTTACTATTATTTCTAAATAATGAATGAATTCAATAGAATTTGATAGGTACAAACCAATTCACTTTAGCTTTAAAATATCTCATCTATTAATTTTATTTTTCCACATTTTTTATCTTCTAACAAATAACATAAAATAAAAAACTTTGAGTATTAAACTTGTTTTTAGTAAAATAATAAAACCTTGAGTATTAAACTTGTTTTTCATTTTCAACATATCATTCATGAATAAAAAATTTGTCATGTGCTCGTTACATATTCTTGCTCAATGCTTTATTTATTGCTTATGTAGATTTTATTCTTGACCACTCTCTACCTTAAGTGAAGAAGAGTTAATTATGAAAAATATTCCATGTAATGACACTCATGCCAAAGTGGAACATGTAAATCCATATGTTATCATGGCTGGCAGAAGTAATATTGTTAAGAGCCTAGAGGAAAGTAGCAAAAAAAACTCATCCTCTTATTGTTTCTTTTCCAAGGATCGTCTCCTCAGGGTCATATGAATTCCTCTCTCTCTAATCATTCTAAACATTTTATATTTTTCAACCAACAATAGATATCAATGTTGACTATGTAACTAGATATTCAACCAAAAAACTCTTTTTTCTCTCATACATGTAATCCATATTTATGCATTACTTTCCGATGAACATTAATGCACTAGATTATAATTCGAAAATTAAGCAAGAAAAAATGATTTTGTAAAGTGCACAAGGGATTAACTATTACTTGTTTTATTTATACTAGGTGCATGGACTTTCTAGTTAAGCAATCGTTTCATAATTCATGTAAACTGGAAATCCTTGTGTTAGAGCTTTATGACATTGATGATAATTTTTTTATCGATTGATCTTAGTTTTAAACAAAAAATCATATTGCAATTCCCACTAAGGAAGTGGGGAGCACTTAATAAGGAAGGATGATAGGTTCCCCATCTTTATATATCAATAGGTGTCTATCTCATTAAGTGTGCAACTTTTTAACAAGCAACTTAATAATCACCATTGCAACTTCACCTTTATTTTGTGCTTCTTTATTTCTAATTGCCTAAGGTGGCCATCGAATTCACAATAGGACTAATGTGTGACCACTTAAAAAGGTATTTCCATTGTTGCCTAGTAATTCAAATGTGGTATGTATGACTAAGTGCAAGCATACAAAAATATATTTCAAATATATACAAGTCCAAGAGGTTAACTCAAGTAGATTTTTCCAATATTGTTGGACATTTCGCTAGTTCTATGCCAATAGGTACCCAAATCAAATCTTCCTAGATGAAACATATTAATCAATGTTACAAGTTTATTAGTTGCATCATCCACAAATATGGTGGTGTCACTTGGATATGTTCATGTGAATTTCCTAAAAGAAAAAAATCAAATATATATCTAATTCCAAATTAAAAAATACTTGTATACGTCCACTATACATCATTGATGCCCTGATTCACTCTACTAATTAACTCATTTTAATATTTCCTCTCTTGGCATTTTTGTCTAAGATTTAAATTGCATTGTGATTCATCTAGAACAATATTATTTCCCACCTCAAAACCATTAAGAAAATACACTTCACTTAATAAAAGTAATGAGATTACTACCATTCCATTTTATATTTTTTAAGAAAATGAGAATGCATACCTAACCTGTCCTCACACTTGGTCCTTAAAGAATACAATTTTTCCATCAGTTCCCATTCCTTTATTTGGCATCTAGTGGTCCAAAAACACCCTCACCACCCAAAAAGGTGAACACAGGTGTGGTGAGAATGCACTTTTGTGTTGCAATACTCACCTTCTCTTGAGATTTAGAGGCAACATGTTTTTTAGCTTTCGTGGTATGGAAGGTTCATTTTGTTTGAAATTTCCACAAAAATAAGGTCTTCCACAAATAGACAATTAAATCATTTTAGTTAAACTTTAAAGTAAAAATTAGTAAACATTCTTAAAAAGTGTATTAGTATTTCATAGGCTTGCACATGGTTCTTGTTCTCCCCCCTTTTGAAAATGATCTACCCATCCCAACTTTAAGTCTCTTTGGTAAGATGTTAAAATTTATAACCTTAGATGAAAATGATATTTTAATAGAATAAGAATACAAGTGCAATTAGTATTAACTTTATTTTCCTCTTTAATACTTTCATATCAAGAGTCTAAAATACAATGACCTTAAATGAACTATAACTTATTGAATTATAGTGAAGGCATGCGTGATATTGGCCTTGATAAAATTCAAGACAAACATGCTCTTTTATTTTCTCAAAATTTCCTATCAAGTGTTGTAAATGGAAATTATGCATGACTAAGTCACCGGGTTGGAAGAATTTCAAGATTGAAGTTCGAAATTGACCACATAATGGAAAAAATTAAGATACATACAAAACGTGAGTCTGAAAATATAAATACTTCTTCATCATTTTGTCAATCAAACCTTTGCTTGACTACTAGGTTTCTTTATTCATTTAAAATCACCACATAATGGAAAAAATTAAGATACATGCATGTATGCCTGAAAATATAAATACTTCTTTATCATTTTTTCAATCAAACCTTTTCTTAACTACGAGGTTTCCCAGGATTTAAGATATCCTCTAATCATTACAAGGAAGACGAACAACCAAATGTATTGTCTTGCGATGAACTAACGTGATAAGATTTCCTAGTTTTCAATTGAGTGTGATTAGCTTCCTTAGCTTGAAATTGAGCACAATTAGCTAGAAAGGAGAAAAGGCTTCTACATCAACACCTCCTAATAGCCCTGAAAATAAAAATAAGAAAACATGTTTGATTAAATTAGATGTAAAATTTTGATTTGCCAATATATGATGGAGAATTAAATGCAGAAAAGCTAGATAAATGGATTAGACAAATCGATGAGTACTGCAAGGTGCAGAACATTGAGTCAGAAAGAAGTAAAATTCAGCTAGCTAGCCTTCGCCTTGGAGGAACTTCCTTAGTATGTTGGGAAGGCTTGATACAAGATGATTTGAGGAAGCATGGTAAAATTCTTTCTACCTGGAGTGAATTTGTTTCTGTTATTAAAAAAAAGTTCTATCCACTAGCTTATATGCAGCAAGCTATGATGAGTTGGTAAACTCTTCGCCCATTAAAGGGGCAAAGTGTACAAAGCTATACCCAACAATTTAGAAAAGCAACTTTAATTCTAGGCATTTATTTAGACTCACCTGAAACTTTGCTGAAGTATATAGGTGGTCTACATAGCTATTTGAGAAACACCATTCTCATGTTTAATCCTACTAGCATAGATGAGGTATCTATTTAGGCTACACATCTAGAGGCTAGAAGCAAGAATGTGAACTAAGAGATTGGGGGATCATCAAAACCCACTGGAAGCAAGAATAAGGAAAATAGGAAGCATAAATGGAAAGAGAGGAAGGAAAATGTTGTACACAAGAACAAACCTTCATGCACTCACTGCAAGAAGGATGGACATGATGATGAACATTGCTGGTCTTTACATCCAAAGCTAAAACCCAAGAAGTTCGATGGAAGGAAGAAGAAGACTGCTGCTGCTATACCGAAAGATTTGGGGTCAGACTTAGGTGATGAAACAACAATCACATCTACAGGTATAAAAGGTAAAAATTCTAAAGCATTTGCTAGTTATTCTGCAAAAACTATTGATAGTGAAGAAAATGATAGGAAAATACATGAGCTTTTTCATATTATAGTTATTTCCAAGCATCAAAAGATTGATACTTTATTTGTAAGTGGCTCACAAGTAAACTTGATTTCTGAAGCAATTGTAAAGAAGTTGGGATTACTAACCACACCTCACAAGAAGCCATATCCATTAGGTTAGGTATGTGATAAAGCAAAGGTACAAGTGACTAGACAATGTAAACTTAGGTTTGCTATTGGGTTAGCATTTGTAGATGAGGTTGAGTTAGATATAATTCCCTTGGATATATGTGGTATTGCTTTAGGAAGTCCTTACTTGTATGATAGAAAAGCTATTTTCTATAGAGGTGAAAAGTAGTATCAACTCACCAAGGATAGAATAGAATATATTGTAAGAGCTCATAAACTAAAAATAATTATACTCTCGTAAACTCAGGGAAGATGTAAAGAATTGTAAATACATGCAAGCAATTTTTACTGATGGTTGTAAAGGAAAAGAAACCTGATAAAACCAACATATTTATGGGTTGTGACGCTAAACAGAAAGCTGATTTAGAAAAAGTTGTTTCTGAATATGATATCCTCTTTCAAGAACCTAAAGGTCTTCCACCCAAAAGGGAAGTTGTACATGATATTCGTTTGCAGCAAGATGCTCTATTATCTAACATCAGAATGTACATGTTATCCGCTTTAGAGAATGTAGAGATCAAGAAGCAGGTACATGAGCTGCTCGAGAAAGGGTTCATAAGAAAAAGCACATCACCATGTGGATCTATAATCGTGTTGGTGAGAAAGAAAGATTCTTCGTGGAGGATGTTCATTTATTACAGAGCACTGAATAAAATAATGATCAAGAATCATTATTCCCTTCCTCGCATTGATGATTTATTGGATCAGCTGAAAGAAGTTGTTTAATTTTCTAAGTTGGACTTGCGTAGTGGTTACCATCAGGTCAGAGTAGAAGAGGAAGATGCATGGAAGACTGCTTTCAAAACAAAGCAAGGGCTGTATGAATGGCTAGTTATGACTTTTGGCTTGACTAATGCTCTTGCCACTTTCATGAGAGTTATGAATGATGTACTCTGACCTTTTATTGATTATTTTGTAATTGTATATTTAGATGACATTCTTATTTTCAGTAAAACATGGGAAGAACATTTGAAGCATGTAAAGTAGACTCTAGATGTTTTGAAAAAAGAAAATATCTATGTTAAGTTATCAAAACGTGAATTTGGCAAAACATATTTAAATTATTTGGGTCATATTGTAGGGGGGTGGTGAATTCAAGGTAGATCCCTCTAAGGTTGAAGTCATTGTGAATTGGCCTAAACCCAAATCTGATACAGAAGTTAGAAGTTTCCTAGGAGCAACAAAGTATTGCAGAAAGTTTATTTCTAACTTTTCCTTAATTGCAGCGCCCTTACATACTTTAACAAGATTGAACAAGGTGTTTCAGTGGGGAGGCAAAGAATAGAAGGCCTTCAACATCTTGAAAGAAAAAAATAGTACAACACCAGTATTAGCATTTCCAGATATTCAAAGACCATTCAAGATTCAAATAGATGCTAGTGACTATGCCATGGGAGCAGTGTTGATGCAACATGGTAAACCCATATGCTACCATTCTAAGATGTTTAATTCTGCAGTAGTTAATGATCACACATATGATAAAGAATTGTATGCATTAGTACAAAGTGTAAAGAAGTGGAAACATTACTTAATGGGCAAGGAAACAATCACCCATACTGATCATCAACCACTTCAGTATTTGCACTCACAAACTAAATTGCAGCAATCAAGACACTATAGGCAGATGGGTTTCCTACAATAGTTTCACGTAGTCATCAGATATAAAAAGGGCATACAGAATAAAGTTGTAGATATGTTGTCCAAACCAATCATAAATGCATCCACTATACTTAAGCATAATTCAATAATTCATGAAAGCTACATTGAACAATATTCTCAAGATATAGATTTTAAAGATGTATATGCAACTTTATGTCATGGGAAAAAAGTGGAAGAATTGGATTATTATGTTAAGGACCAACTCTTGTATCATTTGGGAAAGCTATGCATTCCACAAACTAAAAGAGTTAACATAATTTGGGAAGCACATACCTCTTTGGTATCAGGTCATTTTGGTGTAATTAAAAGAGTCGCACAACTACAAAAGTTCTGCTATTGGCCAAGAATGCATGAAACAGTTTCTAAATATATTAAAGGGTGTACCATGTGTGCTAAAAGAAAACCCAACAATAGAAAATTAGGCTCTTACACTCCACTACCAATTCATTCTCATCCTTTGGAAAGTGTTTCCATGGAATTTGTTGGGGGATTTCCAAAATCTAGAAAAGGTCATGATTGTTTATATGTTATTGTGGACAGGGTCAGCAAAATGTGTATTTTAATACCTTGTAACAAGTAGATTACAATTGAACAAACAACGAATTTGGTCTTTAATCATGTCTAGGTGCATTTTGGGTTACCCACTTCCATAGTATCTGATGGAGGCTCCTGATTTGTTGGGAAGTTTTGGTCAAGTCGGTGGGAATTGATGGACACTAGATTGAAAAAGGGAACAACCTTTCATCCACAAACAAATGGCCAAATAGAGGTGGACTAAAGAATAGTGATCCAGTTGCTCAGGAGTTATTGTAGCAAGCATCCCAATCTTTGGGATGAACATTTATGTTATGTGCAACATGCTTACAACCATGCCAAGCATTATCGTACATAGAGATCTCCTTTTGAGACTTGTTTTAGTTCTATACCAAGGTCTCCCTTGGATTTTGTCTTTGAAAAAGACATAGCAGTTGATGGACAAAGTGATGTGGACAAAGCAACAAAGTTCATTGAACAGATGAAAGAAATTCACCAAGCAGTGTAGGAATAGTTGGAAAAGAGCCAAACCACGTACAAGGTAAGGCATGCTAAGCATTGGATGGAGCATAGCTTCCAAGTTGGTGATCAGGTCTGGCTGTATATCAGCAAAGGCAGGATGCAAGGTGAAGGAAAGAAATTGAAGCCAATAAGGTATGGTCCTTTCAAGATATTTGAGAAAATTGAGAATGCTTTCCACCTTCATTTCCCAGCTTACATGCACATCTATTCAGTGGTTAATGCAAAAAAATTAAGACCGTTGGAACCTTCATTAATTGGAGATCCCGAAGAGCAAATTCAATTGCCTTCTATTGATGATGTGTTGCCTGAATACCTCAATGAATTGCAGGAAGATACAGTTCTGGATATGAAGGTGAGAACCACATGTAGAGGGGATGTTGAGTACATAAGAATCAGACTCAAAGGTTCAAAACCAAGCAGCACACGATGGATAGAAATTGGGCAAGTGAGGAAGGTGTATCCTCACTTGATTGATGCTTGAAAACCAATTTTTGGTGGTCTAAAAGAATTTTTTAGTGGGAAGGCGTGATCCAAAATGGATCCAAATACCCCCTAAGTCTTCAAAAATCATTTAAAATACTGAAACAATCACATAAGGGGAACCTTCAAAATGGAAAAAAGCATTATCAAGAGATAAAAACATGAAGAAAACAGTAAAAATGGGCCTATTAGAGGCTTGAACAGTGAATGCACAGGAGTCGTTGGATCAGGCCAATCAATGATCCAGATCCGATCGGTAAATCACAATTGGTGGTGGCAGGCCGAGGATATTGGTTCATATCATATAGCAATTGCGATAGTGATCAGCGGGGTCAAGGAGGACCATTGATCAAGTGCGCACACTGACGGTCCAAGTTGCATCGCAATATTGCATCGACAATTGTCAGTGGAGTGCTTACCAAACGACTTCAGGGTATGTGTGATGTGCGATTGTGATCAATCGCATCACAACACCGCTTCGGAGCAGCCTAATGGAGTGGGACCGGTATAAACATAACTCGTAATAGCTGGACCTCATGGAAATATAGGTGATATCTTATATATTTTAAAGTTTGGAAAATGACATTTTCCTTTGTATTTGTGTTTTTTCCCAAATAAATAAAATACAAAGGAACTAGGCCGATGCAATGAAACTAGACCCAAAAAGGGTTGATGAATGCATGTGTATAATATCTCAATATGGGTTGTTTTGCGGGATTTTACAGTGTTTTAATGTATTTTTAAAATACAAAGGGAAACGTTGGAATAGTGCCAAAGCGATTTGCGATAGCGATTAAAAGGAAGACCCGATAGAAGAATAGGACGATTTTATGAAAATTTGAAATCCGGTGAACAATGTTTTGGGCGGTTTTTCCCATGTTTATATGCATTTCTTTGTGTAAATAGAAAGCAGCCATTTCAGGGATTTCAAAGGCTCGATACACTCTTCCCTTGTAGAATAGGTGGCCACCTCCCCTAAAAGGTGTTATGCCATGATTTCAAATGCTTAGAAGAGGGATTCGAGTAGACAAACGATGGAAGAAAGAAAGCCAAGAATAGGAAATGAAAAGACAACACAGATTGGATTTAAAGCCACATGGGACAGAAAACAGAGGCAAGCAGTGCTAAGATGGAGCAAAGACATAGACAAAGAGTGATAGCGAGAGTTTGTGTACTTAGAGAGGCTTGAGGGGTTCAATAAAAACTCTTATTGTTGTATCTGTTGTGTGTTGAGACTCAAATTGAGCTCATACTTTTGTAAAAAATCTTCTTCTGAAGACATAATAGAGAGGTCACACTAAAAGCTGGACCAGGAGATGTAGCCCATGAGTATTCGATGAACTCCTTATTAAAATTCTTGTGTTTGTGTGTGTTTCCTATTATGCTTCTTTTCTACTTCATTGTCTATGTATTTCACAATCTTATTGATCCATTGCATAAAGTAACATAGGAAAATACATGGACATGAGTCTGTAATACCTTAATAATGGTTTATGATCTCATTTTCAAATCAATTATAGGGACCTAACATAATATAGAGGAAAATAAAAATGGGGCCATGAAAAATTCTCCTAACCCAATACTTCTTGCCCTCAAGAAATCCATATCGGTCTACTATAGAGGAATATGAAAACTGATACCAACATCCCATATGAATCATTGGTCCATGACATGCCTCCATGCTAACCAAACATGAATGAATCCCTCAATATCTGCATCCCAAAAATTTTTTTGACTCAATTAGTCATTTATGGATCCCACTAGATCCAAAAACACCCATGAACAATCATCATTGCACACACCCCATGGCTCTATATTTTCCTTTTCTTTGTTCATAAACATTGCTCCACCAAACAAATACCAACTCATCACCTCTCTCAAATCAAACCCTAGGAATAAACTAAGTCCAATCCTATCATGTTGA
>APFE031549036.1:71780-139850 GCA_000404065.3 Pinus taeda
TTTTAGTTGGTAGGCCATGTCAGGGTCAAATCCATCCGGAAATTTATACAAGGCCAAGTCAGGGGGAGGTCTCAGGTTTTGAGGTATTGCATTATATACATTATTAAACCTAGCACAGTATTCCAAAACTGTCTCTTGAGGACCTCTTTTAATCATGTCATATTCACCAAGTATATGTAGAGGGTCCTTCTTTTTCTTCCATCTATTTGTGAAGGATTGGTAAAGCTCATCAGCGGTGTTGATGGAGTTTGCAGGAAGTGATCTGAACCAGGTTCGCACATCCCCTGTTAAGCTTTGGACAAATATTCTCATCCTTACTGTGTCATCATCTATCTCATAATTTTCAAAATGATCTTGCATTCTCTTAGCATGCTGAATAGCTGAATAAGGGCCAGTGGAGTCAAAATATGAGATTTTGGCCTGGTAATCTTGAGGTAAGGCCATAGGATTGGCAGGTAGTTGCAGAGGTGCATACCTCATAGCCATATTCACAAGACTTTGGGGGTTGATAAAGGCAACTGGGGCAAAAGGAACAGTGGGTACCACAGGGGTAACAGGTATAGACGGATTTAGAGTGTTGGTCAAGGGAATGTGTATAGGAGAAGAAGAAGTGGGTGGGGGGCTTTGAGATGTTGATGGAGAGCTAGGGGAATTAGGGGTAGAACGAAATAGGACTTTGATTGGAGTGGAGATGGGGTTAGGGTGAACTATCTCGGGACTAAGGTCAGCAAGGTTATCTTGTTTTTGCTGATTCCTAATTAGTTTGGGGATTGTATTGGGATTTTCGAAGACAGTAGGAGGGTTGGGGTCAGGATTAGCCCTAGCGTACCAAAGATTATTCTTGGGAGCCAGCTTCTGAGCTAGTCCTTTTTAAGTTTTTTGAAAGATTTGTATAGCAAGGAATGGACAGGAGGTTGAAAGACTCTGTGCATCTATATTGGGTATAAAGGATATCTGAGTCAGCTCTACCTTAAGGCTGCAGATGTTTGTATGGGAGCAGTTTGAAGGTTTCTTGACTGATGTTTAGATTTTGAGTGTAATCCCTGGTATATATACAGTCACCTCTAGATCTTGAAGGTCCCCAGTGGAGTCGCCATTTATGTTAACACCCAGGTTGTTCCCTATGACTCCCAAGGGAATACGGCCGGGTAACTACTAACCAATCTTTGGACTACAGCTTCTAGCCCAGCTGTAATCAGAGAGGGCTCTCTCTGTAACGTTTGTCACTGTTCTAGTGGAGTTTTTAGGCTAGTTATGAAGTAAATGTTTGATTGTTTTTTATGTTTGGTTGGGAGGATGCTTCTGATAGTTTTGAAGTGTTCTTTGCAGGTGAAACTAATCCATTGGGCAATGGGGTCTGTAGCTGTTGTTTCCTTGAGATCCTGGCTTAAGTGCAGCAGGAATTACAGGGCCTGTACGTATTTCATAAAACAAACTGTAAATTGTGAGGGTGAAATGAGAAACAACTAGCAAAGAGCAGTTAAGAATTCTTCACTGAGCTGGGAAGTGGGAAAGAGATCTATTACTTAGGAGAATTACTTGAATTCCTGAAACAATAGATTACTGTGATGATATAGTGTGAAAGGTAGCATTTAAGAATTACTCTTTCATTACCATAACTGAAGAAAACATATGAAATAGCTTAGATTGAGCTCAGGGTAATCAATGATTAAATCCTGAGACTATTCTTTTTCCTTGCTATTTAAATATTGATACATGGAAAACATGAAAGATATATGAAAGTATAACAAACATATAACAGAGAGTAACAAGAAAACTTATTGAGCCATGGAATACACAGGAATCCTGCAACTTTCAGCCATACACCAACAAGACATCAAGAGACACAATGATTTGGAAATCCCATCATCCTTTGTATTAGTTGTCTGAAGATTTACAATAGAAGATAACAGAATAGATATCAAGAGATTTCTTACATCCAGAGTCCAACCCCTGCTAACAAATGTGAGGGGAAATATATAGAAGTCTATTACAAAATATCTCAGGCATTGAGTCATCTGAGAGGGAAAATATATTCCTTCACTCATACAGGGCTTGCAGATGAGAAGTTATTACAATCTTAAATGAGTTATAAAGGCTCATAACTCCTGTCAAAGCAATTTTGACCTTTGGGGCTCACGGAGTCGGTTGAGCGGCTTTGACATAACTGCTGAATGACGTATCTGTGCAGCTGTAACTTCCTGTGTCCTCTCAGCCCTGTCACCTATGACTACTGATGCTGCTGTTGTGGCCGAGTACCTGTGCTGAGTTGGCTCAGCCTCTGTCTTCATACCTGCTGACGTGTCTTTGTCCTGCTGTGTATGAGTTTCAAAATATTTTCAAAGGCAAAATCACAATTACTGACTTTGGTTTAACAGTAATCGTATCAACTCCTCCCATGTATCCGATGGAGGCAACTGATGTTTCAAAATTGACCCCACGGTCTCATCAGCCTCTGTATATTTATAAAAATGAGGGGGCTCATCAAATAAATGTGATATTTCATTCCTAATAAAAAATAGATTATCTACTCTATCAAAGAGAATCTGCCCTGTTACTAGGCCTACTTCTGATGATGCACTAGATGCCTCTGAAATCTATGTTGCTGCAAAATTGCTTACCCTCTTGGCATACTTCTCATGGGAGAGTAATTTTCCTGATGGATCCAATGGGCTAGGGAGCCCCCTGTTCTGCAAAGCCATAAACCTGTTCTGAAATTTATTTATATCAACTTGCATGTCCTGGGTTCTTCTTTCCAGGGTCTGAATCAGGTTTCTCAGTGTCAGGACTCTTCTGATTAGGGAGATGGTCTCTGTCCTGTTTCCAATCCCCATTCTTATCAGCTGGGAGCTTGTCCTGTAGTTCAGCACGTCTATCATCCTAGTGGCAATCTTAGGCATGCTGCCTAGAGATGTCCTTGCCCTCTGTATTTCTTTATGTGTTCTTCCAATGAGTGCTACTTGCTCATATATAGCCTCAATATATTCCCATTGGTTTGTTATAGACTGGCCAATGTTGCCCCAGATGACCCTCTTAAGCTCTGATGTGACTTTATCCAAGGTGAGCTCTTTTTCTAGCTCTGCAATCCTCTTCTTGAGGGCCTTTACCTCCCTCTCTCTCTCAGCCACATTTTGTTTTGACTTGTCATATTTTTCATTTATTTTTGCCAGACTGTCCTGGGCTTGGCTCAGCTCGGACATCTGGGACTCCAGTACCTGTATTTCTTTCCTCAGTTTCTGCATGTCCAGGCTTTCAGCCTGCTCTGTTGTTGGTGCTGAGGTGGTTGGTGCTGAGGTATCTGGGACTTCTTGCTGCACTGGTTGGTTGGGAGGGGCAGTGCCTTGAGGGGTTTCCTCAAGGTTTATTGTTTCTGGAGGTGGCTGTGAGGTTTGCCCTGCCTCCTTCTGTTGCAATGCTGCTTCCAATGTGGCCTCTGACTCCTGCAGCTTTTCTTGTGTTTGAATGAGCTCCTTATATAATGTCATTAGTAGGGAAGTTGCATCCTTTTCTTGCCTCTGCTGGGCAACCTCATCCGTTTGTGGGTGGAGAGTTGGTGGGATTTTCAATTTCTTTTTTATTGCTGCCATATCAGCATCCCTTAGCTTGAGGACTTCTTGCACAGCCTTAACATCATTGGGATCATGCCCACTCTATAAACTCCTCCAAGGCTTTGATCCTGTATTCTTAGCTGAGAGGAAGCCTTTTCCAACTCAAGCTGTGCAGCAGTATTGTTCAGGCTATTTTGCAGCCTGTAGTTGACCAAGGTCTTATCAGCCAAGGTGGCATAGACCATCTCACCCGTCTGTTTATGGAGTTCAATCTGATCCATTGGGTGGATGTCTTTTGATAGGACCTCCAGATTGGTCCTCCTGTAGTCTGCAGCTGTTTGTGGTTGCTGCACTGTTGGTGTGAAGTGGCTCATTGTCATCTTACCCTCCTGCACATCAAACGCAGACATGAGCCTTTGTTGGTTTTGCAGGAGCCATGTTCAGCAGGTGATTGTAGAGCTGAATCTTTATTGGTTCACTCCTTCTCTTGGCATCTTTGAACTGTTGTTTAATGCTTGTTCCTGTTCCCTTTTTCTGTGCTGAGGAGCTCACTTCTCCTAATGCTACCCTGTCTTGCTCCTGTTGCAAGGAGCTGGCAGAAGCTTCCATGCTTGGCATTTCCTCTTCTGAGAAGGGATTTAATATTTCTCTCTTTTCTGGCGATTCAGTGAGGGGAGTCTCCCTTTCTCTTTTTCTGCTAACGTCCTCCCTTTGAGGAGTTTGGAGGACGGAGGAGTCAACCCTAGAATCCTGCCTTGGAGGTGCCATTGGTGTTGTCTGTTCTTTGGTGGCCATTTGGGCCTCTCCTGTTTGTTTCTCCTGACCCTGTTGGTCTTTTTGCTGTTGTTCCTACTGGGGCTGCTTTTCTTGACCCTGTTGGCCCTGTGGTTCTTCCATGACCTTTTCCTTGCCCTTGCTCTTCCCTTGGTCTGTGGTTTGCACTGCCTCTTGCTGTGTTGCAGAAGATGAAGCAGCTGCTCTTGCTTGAGGCTTTGGCAGAGTAAGTACCTGAGAAGGAGATTCTAAGTCAGCCATTTTCAAAAAATGCCTTCTAGCTCTTTCAACTAGTTCTTCCTGAGTAACTGGCTCTTCCAGTGTGTTTCTTCTCCATTTTGGTTGGTTGGCATGTCTTTGAATGTGGAGCATGCTCACGTGCTCATAGCTGGAGAGTTTGCATTTCTGCCTTTTCAAGGATATGGAGTTGTTAGGGTCATAGGGTTTCCAAAGGAAGCTTTGTTTTAGGCCAAGGCCTTCTAGTCTCCTGTCGGCATCTTTCCAGCCTTCTCTTTTGTTTAAGACAAAGTGGCCCAGTTGATTTCTTATTTTAAGCTGTGCCTTCTTGCCCCTGCCTGCAAAGTGCACCATATCGGCATTGCCAAATTGCCTAAAATATTCTAAGGCAAACAGTCTCATAGGCACATACCTGGGCAATTTGTATGGGCGCAACTCACACCCATATATTCTGATCATAGTGAAGTGTTGGTAAAAGTACCAATTCCCTATGCAGTATGCACTGGATAGATGCAGAATCCTCTGCATCTCATCAGATAGTCTTGGAGGGGATGAGGTTAAAAAGAGAGACATAGCTGTATGGATGAACAGGTCTATGAAATCAGAGTATGTGTATGGAGAGTATGCGAGGATGTGGAAGACTGAGGTCCAGTATACTACTGACCTTGGGTTGCCTGCTGCATCAGTTCTCTTGATCTCAAAGGAGAAATTCTCATGTTGGTAGTACAGAATGAGATGATAGATGTATGAGGTGTATCTGAACACCTTCTCTTTAGACAAGTGTAAAAATTGCTCATGTATCTTGTCTGAGATGTATGTAGCATAATCATAACAAATAGGGGTCTTGCCGGGGGAAAACATTGTCATCATCACTAATATAGTTTCCTCAATAAACTCTAGTGATGTGTACCCCAAAACTGAGCTTATCATGTATGCCAGGTCCAGACCCAGTTGATTTAGGTAGCCATCAAAAATGGGAGGGTGCAGCACTGTGTCAGAGTTTGTGATAAATAATTGATTCAGCTTTAGGATCTGTGCTTCTGTCAGTATCTTGGCTCCTTGGTTGATCAGGTCCAGCAGGGACAAGGGAACCAACTTCTTCTGGGTTTTGAACTGGAGCATTTCCCTGATGGCCTCAAGGGTTTTGTAAAACACTACTGCACCTTCAGGGTTAAGCACAGCCCTCTGCATGGGGTCATAGCAAATAGCACATAAGTGAATTAGGTCAGGGAACTAGTTGACCTGAGGTAGCTTGAAGATTGGAAGGGAGGACTCCCAAATGCCTAGAATATTTGTTCCATCTTTATGCTTGGCTCTGAGCTCATTTAACAGATGAATGTGGAACTTGCATTTGGATGGGCTGTCCTCTGAGATTTGGTAATCTAGGTCTGCCAAATCCTGCCACTCCAGCTCTCTCTGGGGGGCATTCAGGGGAGTAACATTGAGGGCCACTGATGCCTTGGGAGTGTCCATGTCTTCTTGAATGATTTTTGACAAATGATGAACGTGCTATCTGAGAAAGTGGGATTTAGAGGAATGGAGGGTAGCAGGGTAGATTTGTAGCAGAATAGAATACTGCTCGGCTCTCTGGGAAGGCTTTTTACAGTGTTTAACAGACCTCCTTTTGATAATTAGGAGCAGGTTATGGGCTGTGGTTCACGAATGCGCAAACGGAGAAGGGTTTTTACTAAAACTTAGTGCGAAATGGCTCTGCCAGTGAAATTTGACCGTTAATTCTTCAAGGGGGAGCTGGGTATGCTTGGTTTTATGGTGAATTCTTAAGCTTCCGTCGTGTTCGGGTGTTTTTTACAATTTACAGAGAATAAACCAGGTTGCAGGGAGGTTCATGGGCAAATACCTGTTTAACAAATTGCTCAGGAAGGAACAGCCGTTGGGTGTGCGCTCTGAACCTCTGTGGATGGTCTGGAGTTGGTTGGCGAATTGTTCGTCGTAATGAGCATGCAGAGAGAGCAGAGCTTTTTTTTTACAAAAGTGATAAAAAACACGTAAAATCATCAATATATGGCTTTTTTGGCTTATTGGCGCGCTTTTTAAATGACGTCAGCATGACGTCAGCAAGTGGGTCCGGTTCGAATGACGTCAGCAAGACGTCATCAGGTGACGTGGCGGCCTGAGATCGGTCCACGGGGCTGGTGAGGTGGCGGCCAGGTGGACGAATGGAGGACAGGGTGCGCGGTCGTGGCGCTGACACAGGCAACAACGGGATGGTGACGCGGGCGGACAGGTGTCTTGATATCGGGCCCCCTCCTATACGGCAAGGAATCTGTCAGAGGGGGCTCCGACGGAGTTTGGGAGCGACGCGTGGCCCCGCGTGAAATCATCATTTGACAGATATCGGACGATATCTGTCAGACATCGGGGCCCCTCTGAAATCCACGACGACCGTTGGATATGAGGCGTGCAATCTGACAGCTATCGGGAAGGGAAAATGCACGGAGGATAAAGTCAATGGCGGTTAACTATCATACGTCGGGCCCCTCCGAAATCCACGACGACCATCGATCAGGAAAGGCTTGATCGGACGGATATCGGGCCAGCAAACGGCATGGTGGATAACGTCAACGGGCGGCTTAAAATAATAATAGGTATCGGCAACTGCGCTCGGAGGGACCCTTTGGGTTATTAATGATTTTCAATGGTTTTTTCAAAGTTCTTTTGTAAAAATTAAATATGCCCGACGACACTAGGAAAAGGTGAGAAACAAAGGTTTTTTCGTGAAATTTTCGCATAAGGCATATGAAGGGCAAAACTTAGGATAAGCGGGTTTGATGAATTTTTATGAAAAAGGCGCATACTGGCTCCCGACCTTAGGATAAGGCGGGGAAGGTGGATTTCATCAAATTTTTTGCCTTTTAGTGGTATGAGGGTGCACAAATGGTTTTCTTCAAGGGTTTTTAGGCAAAAATGAAGAGTTGGCTAGGTAGATAGGTTCTGATGGAGAAAAGGGGTTAGACTTGGGTTCTTGAGCTTAACTAGATGTTAACCCAATGCCCTTAGTAGTGAAACTTATGGCTATAATGCCAAGGAGGGGATATTTATACATTGTTTAGGGTTTATACACCATGGTGTTATAATAGTAGGGGAAGTGAAGCATAGGGAGCTAGATAATATAGTTAGAGGTTAATATGGGGGAAAATGTGAATGAGGAACAATACTACTAAGTTTTTCTTCAAAACAACTTAGTATAAAGAGTAGATCAAAATGAAAAGAATTTTACACAAGAAATGTGGCTTCTAAAGGCCATAAGAACAAACATAAAGCTTTGAGTCTCTCTTATGTACACAACTTGTGAGGGGGTGTTAGTAATGAGTGGTATACAAAAGGGAAAAGGGAAGTTAGACATGCTCCACTGTGTTGTTTTGCCTGTACTTGGTTAGCAAAGTTGATCTTGGAAGGAACTCCACTTCTGCAACCCCATCTACCTACCCAACTATTTTGCCTAGCATTTTTTATTTCTTCTTGGAGGGTGCACTTGGACTTGCAAACCCCTTGTGTGCCTTTTCTTTTCCATTTGCTTTTTTGCATTTCATTTCCTATCTAGCACTACCCTTATTTCTTCCAAGGCCCCAGATTAAGCAGTTGGGAACCTTAGTTTCTCTGCCTAACTACTGATCTGCCAATATTAAACAGTTTGGACATATTTCTTTCTCTATTCTACAACATAAATTGAAAACATGGCATGATCCAGATTAGACTGTTGGGTCATCCATCAGCACTTTAATGGGCATGAAGGCATGTACACACCTTTTCTTTTCTTGCAAATATGGAACCTTTGTAGCAGCAAAGTAGAGCATATTTGGCACTCGAATTTGCCAATCATGAAATATGAAACCTATTGGTATATGTATCCAACAGGTCCTAGGAGGTCTTAGGTGGCCTTATGGAGGATTTTCCCACATTCGGCCTTCAAAAGAAATCCTACAGGAGGACATAAGAAAACTACAGGAGGAAAACATGGAAACTATAGGAGGCCTCCAGGAGGAGGCCGATAGCAATTTCCGTTTTTTTTAGGGTTCGAGAGTGGGTTAAAAAGGTGGATGGAGGTTGGAATGAGGTTTTAGGGTACCTAATGTCTACCATGAATGACCAGAAGAGAGAAATATGATTGGGTTTGCTCAAGGAGAGAGGAAGAAGTTCTATGAAAAATGAAGGAAACTAGGGCATAATTGAGGTGAGGTTTGGGAGACCTATAGGGCATGGATTAGATGGAGGGTGTGATTTCTGGTAAGTTGGCATACTGCTGGAAGAGATATGCTACATAGAAACTAACAATCAGCCGAGAAAATCAAGCAACCAATGAAATGAGTGCATCCTAGGAAAAACAGAGTTTTGCACTAAAATGGCCTGAACTATGATGTGTAGAAGGAAATGCTGGGAAATGTTGTAAGAAAGGAAAGAATGAAAGAGGACTATTTAAATCAGGAAGTGAACATGATAATGGAGATCTAAAGCAAAGCAAAATTGGACTATCAACCTACTAGAGAGCTACAAACACTAGAAGTCCTAGGAATGGGGAAAATCTGTGTTTTTGGGGTAGCAAGAGAGTCTTTGCCTCAAATCATGGTCCCAGAGGGAGGAAGAGAGGCCAAGGCACTGTTTCTAGCCTTTTGAATCTTCTATGATCACTGCTTAACCTACTACAGAGAGCATAAATGGAAGAAAGCTACTAAATCATCAAAAGCAACCTATTCTTAACCATAAAAGAAATACATCTAACAACAAATTAATCTACAAACTGAAGTAAAGATTAAAAATACAAGTAAAGACAAGCTTGGCTGCTTGGATTGGGCCCTAACCCAAGATCTTTAGCCCTATGAGGTAACTCAGTGCTAGCTCAAAAAGGATTCCATCTTCATTATAAAAAAATAGCAAGATTACATAAAACTGTCACAAAATAGTAAGCTTGAAATTTGAGCAGAGTTTACACAAGCCAAAAAAATCCAACCCTAGTGAGGCCCTAGGCCTATCTACTTATACATCTGAAGCTACCAAAAAATTCCTTAAAATTAGGGAGGCTTGGCTCCCAAAACTCGAGATAACTATCAATCATCTTCCACTTTCTCGGCTGCCTTCTTAGTGCATGATTTGGCTGCTTGTACTCCAAGCTGAATGAAAGGGAATTCGAATTGAGGAGAAATAAATAAGGGGGATTCCATCCTATAAGTCCTCTCCTCTATCTACTTCGATTTATTGTTGTAGTTTGACTATTAAATCCTTGACATTGACCTCAAAATCCATCAATAATTTGCATTAAATACATGTTAGACCACATGGCATAATAACTAACTCATCTCACCCTATAAGCATAAATATAATCAGAAAATCATACAATAAGCTAAGAGAATGGTTGATTTGACTAGGTTAGGAGGTAAAATGAGCCCATATATTTACCCATTTATGAGGCTCATCATCACCCCTACTGAAGGTGTTACTCATCCTCTGAGCAACCTAGTCAATCTCTTCGTCTTTTATGGCCCTGGTGGCCTCCCTAGCATCCCAGGCTTCTGCTATGGTCTGCTCATGTTCTCCATAAAATCCTTCCTTTATGTCTATGTCCTTCCACTGCTCCTCCTCTTCTTCTTCTCTTCTACCTTCCAGCATGCCTAATATGAGTGGAGGACTCAATTTGAGGCCAATCTAGTTGACCTTCAGCCTTTGCATGGAGCGATTATACATTGGTACTCTTTTCAATGCCTCCTCCAGCCTCATGGGGAATGGTATTCCCTGATCTGAAAGCTATGGGGTTGGTTGTTACATCTTCTCATGCATGCATGCACACAGTTCTTCCCAAGTAGCCTAAACATATCTTCAACGTGTGCAATGGATTGTTGCTGATTGGCTAGATATTTAGGAGAAATCTGAGGGTCATTGGAAAGCAAGTTGTGTGTGCTAATGAGTGCCATAGGATATGATGGCTCAACTCTTATCATCAATGGTTCATTCTACTCTTTTATTAACAATCTTTTCATTTTTGCTTCCCTCAATTCTTCATGGTTCATCCATGATGCCATGGCCATTAATTGCAGATACCCTAGCTTGGTATTGGGGCCCCACACATTCAAGTTTGTGAGGGCCATGTTGTGTAGATAGAACTCTATCATCTTTGCTTTGTCCTCAAAGGTGATTTGTTCACACAAATCCATGAACTTCCTGTAGTTTTCAAAGGCATTGTGCCTCTTTGTGCCAAAGTTTTTAATTGGAATTGAAGCCATTGATCCTTCAGATAGAGGCCATAAGATTTGGTTGGTGTTCTACATTGTAATGCTTCAATGGATAAGCTGGCCATGTATGCCAAATGAGTCTCTTTCTCATGCAGCTGCCTCCTTAGTATTTCTTTCTCATTCTCAAGGAAACTTCTTTTGATGGATTCTCTGTCTTTGAGAGCACTCAATTCCATGCCCATTTCCCTAAGTTTGTTTTCCATATGGCCAAAATCCTCAACCCCTTTGGACTTGGCTATTTGCTTCCACCTGTGCATTCTCACTCTCTCTTTTTCCAATTCGAAAAACAGTGGAATTGCAAATTTCTGTGGGATTATCTTGCCTCCCTTAGGTAGATTGTAATAGGAGGCAAGATTAGGCTGGGGGTCAGGTTCTTGTAGCCCTTGTGCTTCCTCTTTCCCCTCTGGCTGTCCTCCTATATTTTCCTCAAGTTTCTGTGTCTCTTGTAGGACTGTTTGAGCCTCCTAGGTCTGGTTTAGGGTCCTGTAGTATTGCCTTTCCCTTCCATGTAGAAGAGCTTGGAGTCCCCCTTTCATAGGTTATGGGTGTCTTGGAAGGAGATTATTTCACCTTGGCAGATGGTGAATCTTCATTGGTAATGGGAGTTTTTGATGAGGGCTAAGGTTTGCCTGTTTTAATTCTGGTACTCTTCCTTGCCTTGAAATACATGGAGGTTTTTATTTTCCTCTTCTACTTCTACTTGAATGGTGTTCTGAGGGCAGCTGTTGCTTCTCTTTCCCAGGTTTTAGGGGATTCTTCTCTTTGCTCTGCCCTCTATGCCTCATTTTCTCCCTCTTCTATCTCTTTTTCCTGCTCCTGCTCTATCTCTTTTTCTACCTCTTGTTCTATTTATTTTCTTTCCTCCTTCCTTTCTTGCTCTGCTATGTCACCACTAGCTTCATCTTCTCCTCCTTTTTGTTCTCCCTCCTCACTGACAGTAGGATTGACATCATAGGTTAATTCCTTGGTGTCATCATCAACTATCATATTTATGAAAACTTCCCATGCTATAGGGATTGTAAGGGTATGGAGGGCTTCTTCTACTAGGATTTTAATTAGGCCATGGTGAGCTAGTTGCTATGAATTTCCTGCGTGTACCTTGGTGTTGGAGTTAATGAGGGAATGAAGGAGAAAGTAAGGGATACTGAGCTTTTGATGTGTTGGGGTATTCATGCCATATCTCAAATATTGGAGGATTCTGAAATGATATCCATAAACAATATTGTGCTTCCCCTCACAATAAATGTATTTGATCACTTGGTAGCTAACCTCATCCAAGGGATATGGTATACTAGCCCTCCTAATTCCATTCTTGTCTTCAACAGGGTTTCATTATCTTGGAAAAATTTCTTCTTGGCATCTTGGCTAATTAGTTTCTCATCTTTACTCCAAGGCAGCCCAAGAGAAGGGTAGTGACCCTACTGATGAATTCAGGGGTTATTTCAATGGAGAGGCCTCTAATGGTTACAATAGCATGATTTCTTGTGTTAGGAACCAGAGAGAGCAATTTCATTGGCAATTTCGTCATCAAACCCTCTAAACTTCTTAAAGAAATTCATCCAGTTTTCCCTTGTAAATATTTCCACCACTTGAGGATGTGCATGGAGTCTAGTGGAGTTAGTGGACTCTTTTCTCATAAACCCCCCTATTGCATTGCTTGTATTTCTTTTGAAAACCCAAATATGGAGGTGGAGACAAAGAATTTTGAGTGAAGTAGAAAAATAGAGGGGACTGTGTTTTTTTTTTAACATAATTTTTTTTATGTATTTATACCTCCTTAAAGATTCATTTCATCTTCAATCTAAGACCAATTCTTTCACATTTTGGTATTCAAAAGATGGCATTCATGAACCTTACCTCTTCAGACTAAAATTCATGCCAAAATTCACGTTTTCTCCCTTCAAAATGGCTCACTGCCCCTCCTATAGAAGCCCATTGTCCCTCCTGTAGATTTCCTGTATGTGCTCCTATAAAAAATTCCGAGAGGAAAAATATGGTGGAAATCGATGGAGGATGGTGGATACGAGGCTATGGGAGCATAAGAAGACTGTCGTGGCTGAGTTACGAGGAGAAAACTGAAGAAAAGGTGGTGAGAATGCGCAGGGAGGAGTGCTCATTACCTTTTATGGATATTTTTGGTTATGATTGCTAAGCTGGTAAGGTGTACGTTGCCCGGATTAGGACTGTTAGTGCCCACTTTCTTGGTCATCATGGCCCCTCCTTGTAATCATCCCTCATTATTGCATTAGACTTAACTCTTCCTCCCACTACCTGTCCTTGGCATATTTTGCTTGAGTTGACTGTGTGCACGTGTGGGTGATATCTCGGTTGAGTGGAGTCAACTAAATGAAGGTGGCCAAGTTAATTGGCCACCTTTTCCTCTTTTGATTTCAACCATATTGTTGCCTTCATATGATTTATAATTACACAAATTCAGATAGAGGAGTGACTTAGGTACTTACCTGCGATCCGAGTGTATTTGCTGCCATCGACTGTGAGCTGTTGTGGCTTTCTCTGCTACATGCCTTTATTTTCCTTCATGCATGTTGTATTTGCTTGCTGATGTCTTATTGTGTGTTTTTGTAGGATCCTCTTTTGTTGGAGCTGAGCTGCATGTGCCTTTTCAATCTTTAGATATGTTGTCTGTTGCTGCTGGTGCTGGACTTCTATGGGATCAACGGCTACATGAATTCCTATAGGATCTCTTGTAGCTGCTTCTCCCCTTGAAACTTCAGCTATTTCCCTATGCTTGGAGCTCAAGAATGATTCCAGAGGTGGAGATGAATGATGGAGGGATAGTAGGCTTTAGGTAAGGTTAATGGTGCCTTTTCCTCTTATTTTTGTTTTTGTTTTCAAAATTGAAAAACTGTTTTTTTTTTTCTTTTTTTCTTTTTTTCTGTGTTTTTTCTTGGACAGGGAAAAAGATAATAATGATACTTGGAGTGTGATACGGGCTTGGGAATGATGGCAAGGAGTTTTGAAGATTGTAAGAGGGATTATAGGTTCCTCATGAAGTTTTTCTTGTCCCTCAAATTGCCTCTTGTAGACACTTTTGATTCTCTGTAATTCCTACAGGAGCCTCCTGTAGAAAACACAGTTTTGGAAGAAAAAGGTACAGTGGGGTGAAAGAGATGCCAAAAATGATGGAGGAAGGTGTGGAGAAGATGAGATGGATGTTGGTATGAATGTCAGGGTCCCCTTGGCACCTTCTTTTGCTCCCTGTAGTCCTCCTGCAAACCTGCAGTGCAATACAAATTCATTTTTCTCTCTTTTTTTTTTTTCTTTTTTGAAAACAACTAGGGCGCCTCGAGAGGTTTTCACCTTAATTGCGTACCCTGGGTGCCTCCAAAGGAGGTTTTCACCTAGGGATCTTTTTTTTTTTTTTCTTGACATCACTGGGCCGCCTTAGAAGAGTTTTTCAACCCAATGATGGGACTCAAGCGCCTCATGGAGGTTTTCACTTGAGTCCTTATTTTTCTCTTTTTTCTTCAGTGAGCACTGGATGAAGTGGAAGCTAAGACATGCTCCACTACCATCATTTTTTTATTCAAATCTTCAATAAATTCTCACTTGGAGATGGGTTTCTTCTATACTTTCAACCGATGTCCATTGACAAGCATGGGAATGGCTTCATCATCAATGGTTCTTATTGGGACTGAACCATTGTCATTGCTTTCTCCACACTGTAGGGTCCCAACCATCTTGTCCTCAGATTGCCTTTGAAATCCTTGTATCTTGAATCATAGAGTAGTGCCCAATCTCCCTCTTGGAATTGCTTCTCCCTGATAAAACTATCATGACATATCTTTCTCTGAAGCTGAACTACCTTTTTATGAAGAAGGGCTTCCAATATGCATTCATCCAATCCATTGAGCTGAAGTAATCTCTCCTTCTGTGCATGGCTAAGGTCTAGGTCTAGCTGAGCTGCCATCCTTAGGGTATTGAATTCAAACTCTATTGACAGCAAAGCCTTCTTCCGATAGACCATTTCATAGGGTGTGAACCTGGTGGTGGTCTTCCATGTTGTGTTGTAGGCCCAAGTGGCCTCAACTAATCTTCTGCTATTGCTCACTACCTTGGTTAGGATCCCTTCCAATGCTCTGTTAGTGACCTCTACTTTCCCATTGGCTTGTGGATGGTAAGGGGTGGAAGTCCTGTGCTTGATCTTATCATGTGTGAATAGGTCTTCAATCAGGTTGGAAGTGAACTGACTGCCTTATTCTGTGACCAACTCTCTCAGATACCCAAACTTGTAGAATATGTTTTCCTTTAAAAACTCAGCTACTTTTTCCTCTGTCACTTCTTTGATTTCTTTTGCCTCCGCCCACTTTGTCAGGTAGTCAATGCACACAATGACATACTGCTTCTACTTTGAAAGGGGGTTGATAGGCCCCACAAAGTCCATGCCCCACTTCTCAAATGGCTCAAAGGTCACTTGAGGTTGCATGGGCATTTCATCCTTTGGAGTGGGTTTCCCCATCCTCTGACACTGATCACACTGGCTCATGTATCTCTTCACATCTTGATGAAGAGTGGGCCAGTAGTAGCCTACTTGCAATATCTTGAAGGCAATTCTTTTTGCTGCAAAATGACCTCCACAAGTTCCGTCATGGCAGGTCAAGAGGATGTTAAAGACTTCCTCCTCCCTAACATATCTTATCAAGATCTGGTCTAGGCCAAGCTTGAAGAGATTGCCTCCAATCCAGGTGAAAGGGGCACTTTTCCTTACTATCTTTCTCTTCTCTTTTGAGGATAGGTGTGGTGGGAAATGTGTTGAAACCAAGTAGTTTGCTATATCAGCAAACCATGGAGAGAGTATTGATATAGCAAATAGGTGTTCATCTGGCATTTGGTCATCCACCATTCCTTCTTCACCTGCAGGCAAACTTACTCTAGACAAAAAGTCAGCGACAACATTCTCTTTTCCATACTTATCAATAATGGTCAAATCAAACTACTGCAGTAAAAGAAACCATCTAATAATGTGAGCATTTACATCAGGTTTGTTCATTAAATATCTAATTGCAGCATGATCAATGTGCACAAAGGTTTGATAACCCGTGATATAATGTTTGAATTTGTTTAAGGAATGCACAACAGCTAGGATTTCCTTCTCGATCATTGTATAGTTTAACTTTGCCTTTGACAAGTTCTTTCTTATAAAGTATATGGCATAAGGTAACTTTCCATCACTTTGTCCTAAGGCTACTTCTATTGCTTTGTTCGAGGCATCTGTGTGAATGTGAAAGGGTAGGGCCCATTTTGGGCCTTTGACATTGGGGCAACGACTAGCTTGCTCTTTAAGGTATCTAGGGCTTCTTGATAGTTTCCCGACCATATGAACTCAACATCTTTTCCTAGGAGGCCAAACAAAGGACATGCAATCTTGCTGAAGTATTTAATGAATCTCCTATAATGTCCAGCTAAGCCTAGGAAACTTTTGACATCTCTCACCTTTTGAGGAGGTGGGACCCTTTGGATGATGGCAATTTTGTTGGGGTCCACCTGCAATCCTTGCTGAGATATTGCATGACCTAGCACGGTCTCTTCAGTCATAAAAAATTCACATTTTTCCAGACTGAGGGACAAGTTCATCTCAATACACTTATCTAGAACTTTTCCTAGGTTAGATAAAGCTTCCTAGAAGTAAGAGCAATACGAAGTAAAATCATCCATGTATATTTCTATTGCATCATGAACCAGTTCAGAAAATATACTCAATACTACTCTTTGGAAAGTGGCTAGAGCATTGCACAAACCAAAAGGAAGGACCCATTCACTGTTAGAGATGGGATAGATGAATCCTGCATCAAGTAATTTCTACAGTTCTTCCTTAACAATATATTTAAGTGCTGGGTTCATCTTCCTTTGAGGCTGCCTGACTCGCTTGTAGTCTTCCTTGATGTATATATGATGAGTACATACTGAAGGATGCACTCCCTTCATCTACTTATAAATCCAGGTGAAGGCATCTAGATGTTTTCTCAGTATGTTGCATAGCTCCTTCTCCTGGGAAGTAGATAGGGATGGATTGATCTTCAATGTTCTTTCTGGGCCAAACTATATGTTTTTAACACGGAGAGAAATAGGGTCGGCCACACAGAGATCAGTTGAGGGGTTGTTTTGGGTTTCTCTTACTATGTCTTCTAATGGCGATACACTGGGAGGTGGATTATGAATCAAATTTTCAATCATATCATCCTCATCTTGCGGTTTTCCCCCCATGGAAATTTATAATGTACGAAGTGGTGTAGAATAAACTTCATCCTCATCCTCCTCCTCCAACCAAAGAGTTAGATCATGTTCTAGCAAGGGTTGGGCAAGAGGATATAGGGTTAACTGCTTGGACATGTGCCAATTCTTTATGGTCATGTTCCCAGCTCGACAGGTGATGTAGGCATTGACTATAGCCAACTAGGGTCTTCCTAGAATGAGAGGATGCCCAGTGAGCTTTGCTTTTGGCTAGAGAACTAAGAAATCAGCAAGGTACTCCCAAGAATCAATGGGGACCATCACATCTTCCACAATCCCCTCAGGGGTGACTGTGGAGTGATCTGCTAGCTGCAACACTGTCATGGTCTTCCTCAAGGAGCCATGGAGATTAAGTTTGAGCATTCTGTCCTTTGTCATCACATTAATGGTAGTTCCCAGATTAATCAAGGTATGTGGGACCATTGTGCCATTGATGTGGACATCAACTACTGGGCTTCCAAGGTCCAGATATTTTGGACAGATTATCTACCCCAACATCAGGTCAGACAATTGTCCTATGACATTGATGGTTGGGGCATCTCTCTTGTGCCTTCCAAGATGCCTAAAGCACTTCACTTTGATCAACCTATTGTAGATAGGCACATCTTTTATGGCTTGGAGAAGTGGTATCTTCACACATAAATGTTTTCATTCTCCCAGGAGTTCAGTCTCTTCTGGGGTAGGCTGGATTGTCATGGATAGTCTCTTAGGAAAGGGTGGATTTGCTTTAGGTTCTCTTTCCTCTTTATCCTCCTCAACCTCCCTAGTGGAGGCTGGCTATCCGAGAGAACTTTCCCAGAATGCAAGTTAATTTATTGAATCTCCACAACATAAGTTGCGCATGATGGTTCCCCACTATACACTTGCTGAGCCTGTCCATTTTTCGGGTTTGGATTTGGCTGCACAGGCATTTTGGGTTGCCTTGGTCGAGCAAGAGGTAACGGTTGTGGTTGGGCAGGTGGTGGAGGTAGAAGAGCGGGAGGAGAGATGTATTGGGGCCTCCACCCCTGATGAGATGCATTCCAATGAGGTTGTGTCTAAGCATAGGATTGAAATGAATGGGTGGCTAGTTGGGCATGATATTGAGATGTGAAGGACCAAGGAGGAGGCGTAGACCAGGAAGGATGAGCAGGGGCCCCCAAGAAGGTATGGAGGTGACTTGGTTGGGGTTGTAGTAGGCTTGATATGTCCCTTGCATCCCCTACTGGTATGGTCTAGGTCCATGCGGCCTCCTTTGGTTGATGTAATAGATCTGTTCAGTGGCTCCTCCAGCCCCTTAGTATACAGCTTTAAGTCCGAGAAAGGAAGGGCATTTATATGTAGAATTATTTTCTTCGCAAACTGAACAAACCTCTATAGAGTTCAATGGGAATTCATTCCTAGGATGCTTCCTAGTGCATCTAGGACAAAAGATGGCCAAATCCCTCTCTGCTTCCCCTTGTTTTCTTTTGATATGTAAGGTATCCATTTGCATGGAAAGAGTCTGCAGCATTTCACTCTTGAAGTCTTCCAGCATGTTTCCAATTTCACCTTTAATGGATGAATTGGAAGAAGAGGCACTGGCTACGGGTTGACTCCCCCTACCTTTCTTTTTGGCTGCTCTAGAATGGTTTCTAAAAATAGTCTTCCTCATAGGATAGTTGGTAAATGTCTCCCCTGGGAAGTAGATGGAGGGTGTCTAGAAGGTCTTCCCAAATTCCCCTGAGCAGGACCAACTTCAGAGACTCAGGGTCTAGTGTACACCTGGCCCTTTTGTAACTGAGCTGGAACCTCTCTTCATATCTTCCAGGGACTCATAACTCCCTATGGTCATTTAGAATATTTCTTCTTTAGTATCTTTTGACCTACAATAGTCTCGATACTTGTTGTTAAAGGCCTGCTACATCTGAGCCCAAGTTGTGATGCTATTGCCAGGTAATCCCATGAATCAGCATAGTGCTGCATTCTTAAGAGTAGAAGGGAACAATTTCAAATTTTACTTGTCTTCTTCATAGTCATAAGTTCGACAAATGACAACAAACTCAAACAAGAAGGTGTCAGGATCTTTTGTAGTCAGACCATGGAAGTGAGGTAGGTCTGAAGGACTTATATTCTTCATTTTGGTGTCCCAAATGGGGAAGGTACCCTCTATTCTCTCTCCATTTCCCCTAGCATTTCTGTTTTCAGCCATTGGCTCTAGAGAAATGTTTTCTTCTTCTTCTTCCCCTAGAGGTTCTTCAAATATGTCTGGCTGTTCAACTAAGGGTTCTTATTGATTACAACCATCAAAGAAGAGGGAAGGTTGGATATATGAATTAGTGGGGGTGTTGGGCAAAATTTTTCCTAAGTTATCTCTACTCCTACGAGGCATGAAAGGAAATATTTTTGGTTGGTTTTTTGTTTCGTTTTCCCTACATTGAAAGTTACTGCAAAAAATGAAATTGTGATTGAACAAAACAAGTTGCAACTAGCTGAAATGAATTTGCTGAATGGAAATTTGCAGAATTGAAAAGGAAAGCAAGGAAATGCAGCACTGAAAGAAAGAAAATGACTAGTCTACTTTTGCCGAAATAAACTATTAGCAGAATGTTGTAGTAGGAGATAGAAGAAAGCAGTAATCACAAAATACTCTGAAACTTACCTGGCAACAACGCAAAAAAGTGGTGAGCGCCAGTATTGTAGCAAGAATTCTGCAACTCCTGGGCTCCCAACATTACTTTTATCAACTCGGTAGTTCGTAACAAACCTGGAAGTGTTGGTGCTATATCCACAAGTACTAGTTCTCACTGCAGGTTGTCACTTGGTTAGCCGGTGCAAGATCACTAGGAGCTTAAAAAAATTTCTATAGATTTCAGAAGAAGCTTTATGTATTATGAAAGGAAAGAAAGATTACTCTACAAATGCTATTCTAACTATAGAAAGGAGAAAGATTGGAATGTAAAGCAAAACCTAGTAAACCCTAATTAACAAGCTAATTCTACTTTTGCCAAAAACACTATGAAAACCATGAAAGAAATTCCATTACATACTCAAGGAAGTAAAAAAAATCTAACCATGCTATTTTTGGAAGTAAATAAGCAAAAAACATATTTTTGGATTTTTATGTGTTTTTATGTGAATTTAACATGCATCTAATTTATGGTGTGTGAGTGTGGCAACGAACAAGTGGTGTTAGAGGACAGCTTCAGTGCTTGGGAGGATGTAGGATGGTGTGGGTGGGTCCTAGTAGGTCTTAGGTGGCCTTATCAAGGATTTCCCCACATTCGGCCTTCAAAAGAAAGCCTACAGGAAAAACTATAGGAGGACATAGGAAAACTACAAGAGGAAAACATGGAAACTACAAGAGGCTTATAGGAGGAGGCCCAGAGAAATTTCCACTATTTTGAGGGTGTGAGAGTCAGTGAAAAAGGTGGATGAAGGTTGGAATGAGGTGTTAGGGTGACTAAGGTCTACAATGAATCACCTAGAGATAAAAAGATGTTTGGTTTTGCTTAAGGAGAGAGGAAGAAGTTCTATGAAAAATGAAGGAAACTAGGGTAGAATTGAGGTGAGGTTTGGGAGACCTATAGGGCATGGATCAGATGGAGGTTGTGATTGCTGGTAAGCTGGCCTACTGCTAGAAGATATCTGCTCCATACAAACTAATAGTTGGCCAAGAAAATCAAGCAACCAATGAAATGATTGCATCCTAGAAAAAATAGAGTTTTGCATTAAAATGGCTTGAACTATGATGTGTAGAAGGAAATGCTGGGAAATGTTGTAAGAAAGGAAAGCATGAAAGAGGACTATTGTAAATAAGGAAGTGAACATGATAATGGAGATCTAAAGCAAAGAAAAACTGTACTATCAACCTGCTAGAGAGCTGCAAACACTAGAAATCCTAAGAATGAGGAAAATATGTGTTTTTGGCGCAGCAAGAGAGTCTTTGCCTCAAATCATGGTCCTAGAGGGAGGAAGAGAGGCCAAGGCACTATTGCTAGCCTTTTGAATCTTTTCTGATCACTACTTAACCTGCTATAGAGAGCATAAATGGAAGCAAGCTATTAAATCATCAAAAGCAACCTATTCTTAACCATAAAAGAAATACATCTAATAGCAAATTAATCTACAAACTGAAGTAAATCATACAAATACAAGTAAAGAGAAGCTTGGCTTCTTGGACTGGGCCCTAACCCAAGAGCTTCATCCCTTTAAGGTAACTCAGTGCTAGCTCAAAAAGGATTTCATCTTCATTATAAAAAAATAACAAGATTACATAAAATTGTCACAAAATAGTAAGCTTGAAAATTGAGTAGAGTTTACACAAGCAAAAAAAATCCGACCCTAGTGAGGCCCTAGGCCTCTATACTTATACATCTGAAGCTACCAACAACTTCCTTAAAATTAGGGAGGCTTGGCTCCAAAAAATCGAGATAACTATTAATCATCTTCCACTTTTTCAGCTGCCTTCTTAGTGCATGATTCAACTGCTTGTATTCTGAGTTGAATGAAAGGGAATTTGAAGTGAGGAGCAACAAATGAGAGGGATTCTCTCCTATAAGTCCTCTCCTTTGTCTACTTTGAGTTATTTCTACACTTTGAACATTAAATCCTTGACTTTGACCTCGAATTCCTTCAATAATCTGCATTAAATACATATTAGACCACATGGCATAATAACTAACTCAACTCACCTTATAAGCATAAATATAATCAAAAAATCATACAATAAGCTAAGAGAATCGTTGATTTGACTAGGTTAGGAGGTAAAATGAGCCCATATAATTACCCATTTATGAGGCTCATCAATTTGGCCACTTGTTCCATGTCGCATCTACTGATGATCTAGTTAGTGATGTAGTGCATCATGTACTGGGGGCAACAGAGCTTTATCTTTCCATTTGCTCTCTTGACATGTATCCCTTCCACAAAATTGTTCTCCCATATGATGATAACCTCTCGGAATACATGACCTCTTATGGGCCATGATCAAGGTGTCCAAAGCATAGTTATTTGTCTTGTGTCAAGCTCCTTAAAAAATGAATCAAGGTTCTCGGAGCAGATTTCTTTGTCTTGTGTCAAGCTCAAAAAATGAATCAAGGTTCTCAAAGCATAATTCTTTTTCTTGTGTGATATTTTTAAAAAATGAATCAAGATTGTTGTAGCATAGTTCTTTGTCTTGTGTCAAGCTCCTTAAAAAATGAATGAAGGTTCCTAGAGCAGAGTTCCTTTACTTGTGTCAAGCTCATTAAAAAATGAAGCAAGGTGTCATGAGCATGGTTCTTTTCATGTGTCAAGCTCATTAAAAAATGAAACCAATCTCAAGCATAGTTTTCTTTGTTTCAAGATTTTGTAAAAAAATGAAACTAATATCAAGCATAGTTTGTCTCTGTTTCAAGCTTGTGTAAAAATTAAACCATTCCCACTTTACCTCTCGTAATTAGCGTCTTTATCAGCCTATTTTTTCTAGATGAGCTTTGGTTTTTTTCATTCCATTGTCACCATCTCTTTGGATGATCATATGCCTTTATTTTGTTGTTTTACTCTTTCCTGGGGAACATCTACAATGAATGGTCTTATTAGCCAACCTATTGACCTTTACGTGTTTTTTGCAGTTCCATTCTGTCCGGAATCATGTTGAGAATGCAACAAGATGATGGAGCTTAGTGGAAAGAAGTCGCCTTCACTAAGTGGGCCTGCAGGTTATTTTTGGCGCAAAGTCTATTTTTAGACATATGGATCATGGTCTATGAGTTGCAGGATGCTATTTGTGGATGATTGATCATGTTGGTAAAAATAGATGGACCTCTATTTTTAGACATCTAGGCGGAGTCTATTTTTAGACTGCCAGGCTAAAAATAGAACAGTCGAATATTATTAGCTCTTAATAATATTTGGACTATAAACATTATCTTATTCTCTTAGAGCACTTTAGTTCGAGCTATATATGTGGCACATGCAACTGCCAGAAGGTAATATGCTTTTCTTGTGGGTTAACTTGAGCTATTGCATGGAGGACTTCAGTTAGGACTTCAGTGATTGAGTTATGTGGAGTTGAATCAGGAGTTGATGGAGTTGTGTTCAGTTTGACTTAGTTGAACTAGTTGTAGTTAGTCTAACTGGAAAATAGACTAATGTTGAGTGATGTGAATTAGTTATTAATTAGTTCAATAATTATCAACTCATAAAGCAACTGAAGAATACATCAGTTAACTCAGTGCATGGACAGTTCAGTGGAGACAAGTGTTAGAGGTGAGTGAAAGGGCAAGACAAATGTCAGTTGTGACTATAGTTATGCATGTGATTTGCACAATCAGTGGGATTGAGTTGCCAATGAGGATTGCGTAGTGTCACACAAGGGAAATATGAGTTTGGAGATTCATTCTCGTTGTATTCTCTATGCAGGATTGCGTAGTGGAGGCAGGCAAGCAGCAGAGGTGATTTGAGCCAGTGATTGATTCAGATCTGTGCTGTATTGTGTGTAATAGGTGGAGCTAGTATTGTACTATGTACTGTTACATGTTCTCAATCAATATACTATACAGATAGTTGTGGGGTTTTCAACTTTATGCTTTCCCTGGGTACATATTATGTTGATATGTGTGATTGATGCTTCAATGTGCGCATGTGTATGTTTCTGAATACTTCTAAATTGATGATCAACGCAGAGGAGGTTATGTATTATGCATGATTTCGAAAATAGTGTATAATCAGGATAATCTCTGTGAATAAGTGTCATATTATTCATGAAATTTCTACAAATCAGTTGTTATCCTTTATACCACTTGTTCCTCCAAGTGGAGTCCTCTTTCAGCTCTTTTTAGACTCCAAAAATATGAAAAGATTGTTGAGCAATTGTCTTTTTGAACTCATTAAAGTAAATGAAGAGATGTCTACTTCATATAAGTTTAACCCTTTTCCAGATTGAGATAGAATAGCTATGAAAAAGGAATACCTTAGTTGAACATCGCTAAGAGGTTCACTTGAGTATTGTTTTCTACATTTTTAGACTTAAGAGACTATCTACAAAGGGACATATAGAGTTTTCTTTTCGCCTCTTTTTCAGACTCTCTAAACATGAAAAAGATGTTGAGTTAGCCCTCCCTCAGACTCGTAAAACTAACGAAAAAGGACTTGTCATGATGACAAGACCGCGCTACTCCTTCCTAGGGCTCATCATAAATACTAGGATGGATTTATGTGAAGGACGAACTTATACATCAAGCATATGGTATCCTCTTCAAGATTGAGATTAAAAATAAAGAGGTATTCGCTAGAAATAGTTGGGGAAAATGGAAAGAAAAATATATCTTGTATTTTGTATGAAAGGCAGTATGTCGCTCTTAAACATGACACTTATATGTATCTTGTTTCAGGTTTGGGGCATCCTCATTTTTTCACTTGGCTTACCAGTTTTGGGAAATCCATTTGCCTCTCATTTGATTATATATCCTATTGTCACCATGACCTCTATTCCTATTCTGAGTCAAATGCTGCCAAATTTTGGAGTCTTGTCGCCAATATATTCAAGATAAGTTCCACTTGCAAGGTCAAACCACTTATACCTCGTCTGATTTTTTCTGCATCAATCTTGAATCACTCTTGCCAACTTTTCAAAATCCTCCTTTGACAGATCACCTCCTCTTGAATCCAACTCATTATCCAAGAAGACGATCTAGGAACTCCCTTTCAGTACCTTGGAGCTTGCATGCCTCAATGGAAGGTTCTTCACATTCAACGATATGTTCACATCACTGGACTTTGATCAAATGATTTTGTGAGTGTTCGAATTCAAATTCAATGTTCACGCTTGTGGATTGTGTTGTTGTACCTTGAGCTCCATCGTCATCATTGGTGGTTTCTCTCGTGCCTGTTAAGGGTTTACATCATTGACTAGTAATTAGGTGGTTTCTACCATGTTCGATTTCGACACATCAATTCACGTGGTAAGATTCATACTTTGGTTGGATCAAGACAAAGATGAAGACCCTGGGTTTCATTTTATAAATCCAAGTTGCATGGAGTTATCAAGTATTCATGATTGTAAACATGATCCTTTTTATACGGATGGCTGCGTCCATGCTATGGATCCATGCATTATTAGATTCTTACACTTTAAGCATACTTACATTAGAGATGTCAGATATATTGTATTATGTTTGATTTGCAAGTATCCCAATAGTGGTTCTCTAAGTCCTTTCCTTTTCTTGTAAATAAATTCGACCATCTCTTCTCGTTCTGACTTCATGCTTTAGAGGGCATGTGTTATACAATATTTTGTCACATTCCCAGTCTCATATCCCGAAGTATCGCACTTTGTGTCGTCGATGCCACAAGTGTCATAAAATATGAAAGTGGTCGTAAACAATGTATTCACCTTAAACATGTTTGTGAAAATCAGAAGAATATCCATGAAGAAAAGGAGGAAAACTTGTCTTGGAAGAAATATGAAGAGCTTGTCAAAAACCTTGTTTTGCAAGTGCAACGTTGCTTTTATCAGGAAAATCCACATTGGTAACCTTTGGCATTACACATGTCTAGTGCTGCTAGTGTGACTTTATCAAGCAAATCGGCATTGGCCCTCTTCAGGCAGTTTTTCCCTTAATGGAGGAGAAGTTTATCTTACTAGAAGGCTCGAGAAAAATGATTTGGTTTCAGGTAGATGAAGATTGGAATGAGACCTCCCATTCTTGGCCCTATATCCTCTTTCCATGGATCTCTCCCTTGAGATGTGGAACTCCTCCCTCTTTTCATGGATCCTCAACTCCCTCTCCTTCCCTATAAATGAATTTCCCACCATCCACTAAGGGTTGGTTGTTGGTTGGTTGGTTTCCATCTTAGCGTTGAATTGTGCCCAAATGATCCCCATTTGAAGGTGAGAAAAAGGTGTTTGAAGGCTAAAGCTTTGATTTGGTATCTCACTTGAAGGAGCTTCCAACATCAAGGCTTGATTGGCTGTAATGCTCCTTTTTTCATCTATTAATAATACAATATATGTTTTCTTTCCATAAATGTGTTAATTATTGTCCATTTATTGTAATGCTCCTTGATATGTTACAGAATTTGTATTTGAAAATTTTATGCTTTGTATAGTTTTGTTGTCTCCACTTGATCTTTCTTGCAGGCAATAATCTACATCGGCGAAGAGAAGATCGTGAGATTGGAAGCTAAATGGTCAAGGTCGACATCAAGGGTATTAGCATCAGAGAGAGGTAGGAGATCTATCCTCATTTTTATTTTTTAGTATGAATTATGAAGTCTTGCATGTAGTTTTCTTCTGTAGTTGTTAGATCTTCCCATAGGACTAGAGGGTTCATATCTATCCGCAGAAAGGATTTCCTACACAACACGTCGAGAGGGATCAAAACTCTTGAGGTGCAAACCTTTCCTCAAGTTTTGCACTCAAAAAAGAGGTTTTCACCTTGAGATATTTGGTCCCTCTCGGTGCTTACGATTCATAAACAACTTAAACTTATGATTCTTAAAAATTTCTTCCAGATTTTGGACGAAAGTGACAAAAAAAAATCCGAAGAGAGACATTTTTTCTACTAATTAAACTAAGTTATTCTATGTTTTGTTTTTTTTTCATTGGGGTAATATTATTTTGTGAAAGATTTTTATCTTTGGTTGTAGAAAATTCCTTTTTAACAATGTAAATAGATTCAACACTAGAAAATATCTGTGGAGCACCTAGGTTGTGCATATTACACACTTCAAATTTATAATTTAACAATGTTTTGTCAAATTTCAAGAAAAATTGACTGGAAAATATACCCCAAAAGAACTCCAAAATTAAGAATATTTATAGTACAACTTTCATGTCACCCACGCACTACTCATATATAAATAGTTTTTTTTATCGAGGCGACAATTTCACCAGAAAATATTTTTTAGTTGAGATCTGGCAATTTTTGGATTGCATAATCTTAAATTTAGTGTTTCAATCATGATTTTAAAAATGGAAATGGATTCAACATCATAAAAAACCCCTAGGGCACCCAAATTCCACAACTTGACAACTGTAACTTTGTTTTTAAAAGATTTCAACCAAATTTAACCAAAAATTCACTAGAAAAGCAAACCTTTTCTGGGCAAAATTGTCACTTGTTTAGACTATGTCTATAGAAGCTCTCATTGAGCATTATAAAACATCTAATTCCTTTTTATAAAATGTAACTAATAGAATTAAATGTTTTTTTAATATTATTCACTTACTCCATAGAGTTCCTCACCTAACATTATAATGCATCTAACCTTTTTAATAAAACATAATTAAAGAAAAATAAATGAATTAGTTTTAATGTCTTCCCCATACACACTCCATGCATATAGAATTTCTCACTCATTAATATAAAATATCCAACTTCTTTTGTTTGCGCCAAGAGGTGCTATCTATCTGAGTATGGAAGAGATGTTGTTATGTTATGCTATGTAAACATTTTGAATCGGTCAAATTACATAAAAAATTAGAAATATAAATACAAATAATAAATAATAAATAATAATAATAATAATAATTAAAATAAAATTGTCAAGTCTCGCTAGCATAACCAGTTGAGGATGGGTATCGTTAGCAAGGTGACCCATGATCAAACCTCATGGGGGTCGTTATGCCTTGTGCTAGGGGGAGGAGACATGCTAAAAAATCTAGTCAACTTAGGGTTGGTGTGGTCTAGGATGGGTGCAAGCCTCAGGTGTCTTTGATGGATTAGATGCCCCTAGGTCACGACTCATCAAGCCATAGGTCAACCCTGGAGGATCACAAACAACTTGACAAAAAACTAAAATTAAAATAAAATTGAGGTAAAATAGTGAATTTACCGTTCGTGGTTTTTTGGACTTTAGGATTTGAAAACCCATGGTTTTTCCAATGGTATTCTACTCTAATGTAGCCTATTTAAAGGTATTCTTATATAATGCAAAAAAATCATTATAAAAAAAGTTTAAAAGCTTAAAATCATAATTATATTTGGAGTACTACACCACATTTAGCTAGATCAAAGTAAACCTTATTTTTCTCTATAAATATCAAAGCCCTACACAATTTTCATATGTGCTTTGGTACAAAGAACCAATCAATAAAGGAACACAACACAAAGAATTTGTAGCTAGGAGGATGCATGTCTTCTAGGTAACCTTTGGAAGAAGATCCCTCCTCACTTTGTTACATAGTCTTCAAAGATGAGGTTTCGCTATTACTCGTGTTGTATGTTATTCATTTTATTTTGTATATTTGAAATTTTACTCTGGAGTAAAGATGAATGCAAAAAGGATCATATAACTCTTGTTTGATTATTAAATAATAATAATGACTCATATACTAAATTTCCCTTTCTTTTTAGGATCTGATATATTTTCCAACATCCAGTTGGAGTTTGGGCCAATAAAAGTACTTTTGTAGTACAAAAACAATTTTCTCCACATGAAAGTGTCCTGTAACCCGACTATTGTGTGCCTCCCAAATCAACTTGGCACATTCGCTTGAAGGAACACAAAGGTTGCCTAGGTAGCATAATAATTCCTCTTGGAGGTGAAAATTAGGAACTTTCTTTCCATCTACTAGCATCTGGTATGCGGAGGTGAACTTTGGATCATTTTTTTATAGTTGTAGCCAACTAGAGGTCTCATGACCACAAGAGGTGAGAACAGTAGTCAATGATGCAACTAGGGGTTGGCTGAGATAGTCTGCAACATGATTGGTGATGACCTTTTTGTATTTAATGGTCAAGTGGAATTGTTGCATATATGTAGACCACCTCTAATGGCGATCATTCTACAACTTCCCCTATATCTGTATAAACTGAAGAGGTCAGTGACTGGTGTGGATGATTGTCTCCTTCCCCATAATGTAGTGCTTCCATTGTCATGAAGCCTGCATGATGAAATACATCTGTTTATCATAGGTGGGTTACTTCTGAATTGTATTGAAAAGTGTCTCACTATGATATGCCATTGGATTCCACTGCTAGGTGAGGAACACACCAATAGCAGAGTCTGAGGCATTTATCTCGATTTCAAATAGTTGTTGCAAGTATGATAGTGTGGGTATCAGTGGAGAGCAGAGGCGGTACTTCAACCCAATGAATGCCTTATGTTGGGACTCAGATTAGGAAAAATTTGCTTTCACCCCACCCTTAGTAATTTGACTCAAAGGCTAAGTAATATGGGAGAATCCCAACATGAACCTCTGATAAAAAATTGGAAGGCCTAAAAAGCTGGGATGCTCCGTTAGAGTGGTCGGGGATGGCCAATCCCAAATGAATTGGATCTTAGTCAGGTCCACATGCACGCCACACTCATCTATGATGTAACCCAAGTATTAGACTTGGATCATGCCAAAGGTGCTTTTCTTCAAGTTGGCACACAGTTTGTGCTACCGAAGGGTTTGAAGGACTTACCGAATGTGTTGCAAGTGTTCTTCACAACTTGCTGAAGATGAGGATGTTGTCCAGATAAACCACCACGAATGATTTGGTGAAGGGATGAAAGATGTAATCCATTATCCTCATAAAAGTAGCAGGGGCATTTGTCAACTCGAAGGGCATAACCAACCATTCAAAAATGCCTTCCTTGGATTTAAAGGTGGTCTTCCATACATCTGTGGGCTCTATTGGAACTTGGTGATAACTAGATTTCATATTGATCTTCCTCAAAATACTTGGCCCCTTTGATTTGGTCTAGCAGATTATCAATGTATGGGATTCGATACCTGTTCCTGATAGTGATTTTGTTTAACTCCTGATAATCAATGCAGAGCCTCTAGGTCCCATCCTTCTTCTATATAAGTACAATCGGGCTCCCACAAGGCGAGGAACTTGGTCATATGTGCCCTTTTTGCAGCAACTCCTAGATTTTCCACTTGATCTCTTCATTTTCTAGAATGGATAACTGATATATTAGTTCGTTGGGTAGAGATGCTTTGGGAATTAGATCAATCGAATGCTCGACATGACAATGCAAGGGTACCCCTGTGGGTGAGGAGAAGATGTCGTTATATTCTTCCATGACCTTATCCACTTGTTTCTTCTACTTGGAGGAACCCTTCCTAGGGGCCATGGATGTGGCTATGATCCTCCGCTTACTTTGAGAGTGAATTAGAAAGAAAAAAATTTCCCAGTCTGGAAGATGACCTTACTACATTCCTTAGTAGAGATCAAGGAGATGGCGGTAAGTGGGGCTACCTCCAGTATCCTGCATAAATTACTACCCAACGAAATAATAACAAGGCAAGGTCTAGACTCATATACAACATGCTACTTCCATAAATATGGTTTTCCTAATAATGCATCAAAAAATTCAAGAGGAGAAACATCACAAAATACCTCATCAGTGACGAGATTGATGTTGTAGGGAAGGCAACACTTCTGGCTGACGTGGAGATCTCATCCTTGGTGAATCCACTCGATGGTGTATGACTACAGATGTGTTGTAGTCGGTAGGCCCCATCGCTTAATGACCTCTGTTGAAATAAGGTTCTTTTGGCTCCCGTTATCGAAAATGAACTCCAATGGAGAACCCTTCACCCATATCTGTGAGTGGAATAGGCGTTTCCCCTCTTGTGGATCTTCAGGCTCGATCTTATGGATCTTGGTGGTGGCCAAAGTGGCATTGGGCTCTACGTCAATGATATTCTTCCCTTTTTCATTCCCCTTGTCAGGTTTTGACTCAGATTCAGAACATGCATATGACTTAGAAGCCTTCATCTTGGCCACCAGTGACTGCTTGGCCCAACACTCACTTGTGCAGTGGGTGGAGCTCTTGTGGAACTCACACCACTTTCATGTGTCCTTGTTTGTCTTCGTGGTGTTGTTCTTTGCTTGCATATTCGATGGGTTATCTTGGGTCATCGCGCTTTATATTTCCCTTTGTTTTTTATTTTGGGGGAGCCTTTCCCTTGCTTCAGATTCACACATCTAAAGTCTCATTTTTTCTGTTTAAACTTTTGCTCAATATTGACAGCGTACCGGTACGCTATGACGAGTGAGGAGATGTCTAGGAACTCCATCCCATCTTGGATGTACTTGTGTAGGGAGTTGTAGTACTTGAGTACCAAATGTTTCTCAGAATTCTTGATCCAACTTCATGGGAAATGTATGGAAAAAATTGGTAAACTCTGGAACGTCTTGGTCTCTTCCATGCCACGGTGTGGTCCACTTTATGTATTTATCCTCATAGCTCCTGATAGGGTAGTATTGCTCCTTAATGGCATCCTAAAATGAATTCTAAGTGGGTGAAACTAAAAAAAGTGAGGGTTTACTTTCATATTTCTTCTCACAATAGGTTTCCCACCAGTCCTTCCCGTGGGGGGCAACTTTTAGAAGTGAAAAAGTAATCTTTCCCCGGATGGAAAAAACATGAACAAAAAAATATCCTTCTAGAAGATTTAACCATTTATCTATGCCATATGCATCTATTTGACCTTCAAATATGGGGATTTCAAAGTTAACTTGTACCTTAAAGGGTATGGTGCTTCCAAGTAGTTGCAAAAAGCATATGCATCACCTTTGGGTAGTTGCTGAAGGATCTAGGAAAATTTGTCCATCATCGCGTTCCTTTGTTGCTTGAGTGCTTCTTCGAGCAAGATTTTGAAAGGATCTCTTGCCCCCTCATCACTCTTCTCTTCCTCTATGGGAGGCCATCGGGATTTGCGAGGATGGCCTTGTAAAGGTTTGACTAGTTCAAGCCCTAACTCCGTATATCCTGACATTGTTGGGGACATGCAAAGAAAAATAGAGAAAGAGTAGACAGATTTGATAGCACTGATCCGAATTTAAATAGGAATGCAACAAATTACAGATATAACCATAAATACAGAGATGTAGCAGAAATAAAACTTCATTTCATTAATATCAAATACTTAAATATGCTTACAAACAGAATGGAAACAAGACTAGCTCGGGCGATGGTAGCTTATTTCTGAGAAGAGATGTGGCAGCGACATGCCTTTGAACTATGTTATAATGAGTTTCAATGGTCTATTTGTTATTGAAAATCATGAGAAAACCATAAACAACCAAAACCTTAACCCTAGGAGGTGTAACACCAGGAGTTTGTGGGCCCCGTTGGGGTTAGTTGGGCAGCTAACTTCCCGGGGTCATAACTTGGTCATATTATATTTGTTTGGTGCGTACAATACCTTGTTGGAAAATTCTCTCCGAGTACTAAAGGATTTGTCAAAGGCCCTTTCCCATGGCTATGGGCCTACAACATACCTAAAAAAAATGATTTTTCGGGGGTCAAAACTGCTCCGGAAGTTCAGGGCCGAAAAACTGCTAAAAATAGTAAATGTAAAAATAAACAAGGAAATAAATGAAACCGACTAGACATCTAAGTGGAATAGGTGGGTGGAAACCAACATCCACCTGGATGAGTCTCTCATGTATTAGGATATTATAGGTCGTGGGCGATATGTGTCTCAGACACAATTTTTGTGAAACTAAAAACACTATTTACAGTTTCTAATCTATGGATGTTTTCTATTTCACTATCTTGTACAATGTGTGATGATGATTATATATTTTCAAGTGTTGCAAATATTTGTCTAAAAGATAATTAGATAATGCATCTATCAATGTATTTATACTTCTTGGAACATATTTATATTTGATGTAATCAAAATGTCTCTCTAAGAGGTGAACTCTCAAGAACATACGTAACATAGTTGGACTCCTCACTGCATACAATTTATTCAAATGTAGCACCACGAGTTGTGAATCAAGTTTGACAACCAAATGATGAATACCACATGAAATGACATTAGATAATAGTTTAATCACCGCACTATACTCTACAATATTATTAGTTTAGCGACCGATGCATATTCGTTGTAAACTCACTAACTCATTAGTAGGAGCATAGATTTCCCATGCTAGAAGGAAAGGTTTCAAGTATTATGGATATCACCATCAGTATTAGCAACATATGGTTGAGGGAGAACTGACATCTGCAAATCAAATGTAACCTAGGATAATAAGATATGGTAGAGAACTTCTCAAGAAAACCACACCACAAAGACACCAAAAAACCTATACAGTATGTACATAGTGTCTATGTAGAGAAACTCTAAGCATAGTATTTTTTGATGTACCACCCATTGTGAGGTTGTGCTAAAGGATTTGTTTCAAAATATACAAGCTCATAGGCCCCTTTCATAAGTACATGTTTAATTATGCATGACCTAACCACATAGGTTCAAGTTTCCTAGCTCCTAATTTATATCCTTCTTGGTCATATAAGATGACCAAATCACCCCACGAGAAGACATGGGGTTTCACATTTTGATGAAAAATTGTATTTTTATATGTTTTTTATGAGCCTCATTGCCTATCACAACATCACGATGAGACCCGTCTAAGTGTGCTAGATGAAAAAAACGTTGTTCTTTGACAGAGGTAGTGGGAAGGAGTTCCATGGCTAGTTTCAGTGACAAGATTTCACATTCAATGGGAAGAAAAACTTCAAGACCATACACCATCTGAAAAGGTGTGAATCTGGTCGTAATATGGAAAAAGGTATGGTATGCCCACAAAGCAAAAAAAAGGATGGTATTCAAATTCGTTTTGTGAATCCCTACCATTTGTTGAAGCATTGTTTTCAAGACTTTATTGATGCCTTCTACCTGACAATTGGCTTGTGAGTAGTAGGGATTTGAGATGTCATTTCATAAAACAAAATTGGCATTCAATTTAGACATCGTGTAATTATGAAAATGTTTTCCATGGTATGTGACTAGATCTTGTGGTCACTGAATATCACAATAACATGGTTAGAGAGGAAGAGTGCAACAATTTTGTTGTTGTTGTCATATGTAGGCATCACCTCGACCCACTTAGTGAAATACTCAATTGCAACAATTATATAACCATGCCCCTAGATTGAGTGAGGGTTAGATGTCATGAAGTCAATGCCCCATTTGGAAAATGGGCCAACAAAAACAATTGAATGCATTGGAGCGGGTGGAGCACGAGCTATATAGTTATGAATATGGCATGAATGACACCTTTGGACTACTAAGATACAATCCTTGAATATAGTAAGCCAAAAGTAGCTGCGCATGGGATATTTTAGGAAGTATCATATCGATACATATGTCTACCTCATGCTCAAACATGACAAGGATTTAGAGCTTTCTCGACTTTGGCATGTGTGAGACAATGCCAAAAAATTGTATTGACACCACGATGAAAAAGAGTATCATTGATTATGATATAGTGATGAGCCTAGTATCAAATACAATGTTGGCTAGAATGAGTGGTCTGAGGATGGAAAATATAGGTTTGGAGATAAATGATTATATCTCCATACCATGGATCAGAGGAATTGATCAGAAACAATGTTCCATTAGGGATAATATCATCAGTTGTTGGTTCTAAATTATAAGAGGGAAGGTCACATATTAGTTCCACAAAGACTAAGGATTTCTTGGATTTGGATTTAACAAACTCCAATTCAAGCTCTTGAAGGATGAAAATCCACTTCAAGTATTTTCCCACAAGTATTTGATGTGATAGTATGTAAGTCATAGGGTTGCAATTGGAAACGGGAATAGTCTTGTGAAGCAGTAAATAGAAGCAAAACCTTTGGATAACTTGCACAGTTTCCAAAGATAACTTTTCAACGTGAGAATATTTGGTCTCAGTATCTGTCAATTTATGACTAAATTAGTAAATGGGATGTTCTTCACTCAAGTCATCTTCTTGTACTAATACCATGGCGATAGTGGTAATAGACGTGACAAGATATAAGAAATAATCTCGGTGATAGTAAGGGGGATACAACAATGATGCATAAGCGAAGCCATTTTTTAGGGCATCAAAACCTTTTTGGGGTAGTATCATCCCAATGAAAGGGAACCCATTTTTTCAATAATCAAGTAAAACCTTTATTAATTTCCGCACAATTAGGGATGAATCGATGTAGAAATTTAGCCTTCCCTTGTTTATGTTATAACTGAAAAAGAGTGGAAGGAGAAAGAAAATCAAGAATTTCTTTGAATTTTAATGGATCAATACAAATCCCTTTCTTGGACACAATGAGGCCCAGGAGTTGACTAGATTTGAAACAAAAGACACATTTATGTCGAATCTATCGTATCTTGTAGTGTTGACATCACAAGAAAATTGCTCTGAGATGTATGGGGTGATATTAAATATGTTTAGAATGAGCATGCAAATCATTAAGATATGGTTGCATGATATGATTCATTTCATGAAAAACATAATTCATAGGCCGATGGAATGTTGTCCCTGCATTCTTAAGACAAAAAAGGAATTTACGATAAGAAACGTGCCCCACATACATATCAATGCGGTTTTGTGTTGGTTGGAGGGGGGAATGTTTATCTGATTGTAGCCAAAAAATTCATCCATGAATGAGAAAAATTCACTTTTAGAACGATCGTCAACAATTTGGTTGATAAAAGGTGTTGGATAGTTTTCCATTGGGAAAACACAATTAATGTCCCTATAATCGATGCACACTTGAATTGTACCTTGTTTCTTCATTATGTGAACAATAAGTGAAACCCAATCAGTTAATGGAACAAGATAAATGTAACTAGATCATAGAATATTTTCAACTTCTGCTTTAATGGCGACAACTTTCCTGGGCTGTATCGGACATAGACATTGTCGAACAGGTTTGGCTTCCATGTATTTTTTGATTTCATGCACTACTATACTCAGGTAGATGCTTGACATCTCTTCATATGACCAAGAAAAAAAATAAAAAAATTCTTGAAATAGGGCCTTTTAAGTTTTAATCTCATATGGAGAACAAGAGGCACCTATGTGAACATTCTCAATAACTCCAGGTTTGATCAAGATATCGAGGGGAACAGTTTCCTCGATATTCACCATATTTTTCTCTGAAATAACCTTAGAAATGGAGACAGGATTTTAAGGATCCTTAGTAATCTTGGGTAAACAAAATCTTTAAAATTATCCTCAAGGACTTGCGGTTGGGGTAGAAAAGAGGAACGATGAAGGTAAGTCCCCAGGGTTTCTCATGTGACAACATGATCTCCATGATGTTTTCCTTGGAAGGAAAGATATCATTAAAGGGCTTAGAATGAAAAACTAATCCTCAATCTCTAGAATGACAGTCAACCAATTTGACTAAGTTATTTTTTTCAATAACCAATGGATATGTCAGGTGAATAGCCTCATAAGCTAGCTCAATAGGACAAAGCAGCATGTGGTTGCTAAAATAGTTGACATTGGATCTGTAAGGTACTATCTAGGGATCATATGGAATAGTACCAGAAAAAATAATATTAATTGGGGAAAACATAATGGGAATGTCAAGAGGAGGGAGCACAAAAGTTCCCATTAAAGATGAGTCTTTTAACAATATTATCCCAACATGATCATAAGGACAAGGGGTATTGCCCATAAGTGGTATGTTACCAATAATATAGGGATCAATATCATAAAAGGTGAGTTGATCAATGGCCACAATGCCCGCTTGATGAGGGAAAGAAATCATCTGAAAGTAGGACGAGGCTACAGATACCCTAGCATAAACATAAGTATGACCCAGTGAGAGGTTATAATCTAATGTTCCATCAATGAATTCTACCTCTATTGAGACTGTCTTACTTGCTAATTCCATTGGTAATGAGTTTAAGATACCATAAGGTTTGAACCCTCTTCTTTCAAATGCTTTAAGGGTCATTGGTCATTGATTAAGAAGTGGAGAACCTAAGGATTTCAAACATGATAGTGACATGATAAAAGTAGAGGCACCTTCATCCACTTTCATGTGAAATTGTAGAGGACTAAAGGCAGGCGTAATAGAATTAGAATTTTGATCGGTAGTCTTTCCATCTGAAGGATTCAGGTTACCATAGTCCTTATTTCAAGTAGCCACATCTTTCTGACACATAAGTATGTTGGAAATATTTTTGGAAGAGGAGGATGTGTTTTGTGAAGCCATATTTGTCTCCTAGTTCAAGAAAACGTCTTTCAACAAGAAAAATGAAGTAGACACAAATTTCAATAATTGATTGACATCTTCTCGATGTAGATAGTCCTTGGTGAAATGATCTTCATTGCAGATGAGACAAGGATAACACGGCTTACATTTCTCATAAGTAGACTTATTTTTCTGTTTGTCTTGTGAGTGTTTTCTTGTTTGGCCTTTCCTTTACCCTCCTTTTTACTTCCTGGTTGCTGATATTTTCCTTTGGTAGGTTGAAAAATATTAATATCAAAAGTATTCACAAGAGCAGTAGGGGAGTGGCTTTGATTTTTCACAGTAGGAACCAATCACGCCTTCAACAACATGTGATTCCTTCGAGGGAGGAGGTGGAACATTATGAGATTGTCACAGAGAAATAGGTATTTTTTGGTAGAGTGTGCTTGATTGGGTATTTACTAGATATAAACACTGGGCATGCACAATAACTTGCTCTTCAGTAATGACTCCTCCTTTGCCAACATCCTCAGTTATATTAGGTAATAATGATTTAACCAACCATTTTACCAATAAATAATCAAGAATATATGGTTTATTGAATTGAGGCTTCTGTGATCCATAATAGTTGTAATAAGAACTTCAACGTAAATCACATGTAGAAAGACCTTTGTCGACGCATTTCGAACCAACCAGTGTGGTTCATCGTCAGGACAAGTTGATTGTCCTCACGATGAACCACACTGGTTGGTTCGAAACGCGTTGACAAAGTCTTTCTACATGTGATTTATGTCGAAGTTATTATTAAAAATATATGGTTTTACAAAACGATGATGACCTATCCACTTATGTATATGAATAGATATGTGAGTAGAGTCAGGTTGTTTTAGAGAGGTAAAAAGTTTTGTAATAGATTGGTAACTGAAAATGAGTTAGAAACGTTGTTGCCTATGAGTTGAAGTTGTTAAACAAATCTCTTGGTATTTTAACATACCATTTTGTTGTCAGACCAATAAGAGTTCATTGGAAAAAGACACAAATGAATTAAATGATAATTTAAGGAGTTTTAATAACACCATAAATAATAAGTCATGATATGGTTTGATGGGTCTTCTCTAGGATTCCCGTTGAATTTGGGAATATCACTTGGAAGTTTAGCTGGAATAGGAAGCCACTAAAGAGAATGATAGGTTGGATCCTTGGTAATCTAGGAGAGATCTGGTAATTCTAATGTCGCGATAAACGACAAATACCTATTGAAGTTTGTTTGAGATTGGTAACCTTGTGGGTAAAGGTTAACCACTGGTGGGGGATATCTTGGATAAGATGGAATGGGTTGAGCCATTGGAATTTGCATTCCACCAGTGTAAGGAGGAGTTTGAACATACTAGGTTTCCTAGTTCTAGGAAAAACTTGATAAGGTTGGAAAGACTGACCTTGGATATATTGACCTTGATAATGTATTTGTGGTATGGTTGTTGTTTGGCCAATATGAATTTGTGGTAAACCTTGTAAAGGTTGTCTGGATGGAATTTGTATCATTCCTATACCAGGATGATTTTTTTGTACCTATGGCATGCTATGAACAGGTTGGTTAACTTGTACCTGTGGTGTAGTCTAACCAAGTGGGTTAGATGAGGTTTAACATAATATACATTGGATAAGATGGGAAGAGGGGATTTGGGAAATCCCTTGCACCTTTTGACTAGTTTGTACTTGAGATACAACCTAAATCGACTTGTTTGAAGTGGGACTTGGACAAATTGACTAATAGGAATCTGAGATATAGACTAGATGGGTTGATAAGTAAGAATATAGGGCAGAGCTTGGACAGTTTGACAGGTTGGAACTTAAGTTAAAGCCTAACTAAGTTGACCAGAGACAATAAGGGTAAAATTCTAAGGAGTGGCAGTCATTCCTGGAAATGGAGCACTAATTGGAAGAGGACTTGTGACAGGCGTAACACCAACTTGTACCATCTTATCAGCGGGCGTGAACATCTTAGAAATAGGTTCCCCCCTAGCTAGAGGATAAGGAGTGAAAGGAGACCACTTCCCTCTACCGGTAGGGTATTTGGTATAAGATGGCGTAGGTTGTTGTGGGTGTCCCAATCCACTGAGAAACACACTATTCTATTGATTCAAATGATTTTGGGGTGTAACAGGTGGAATAAGTTGTGCAATTTTTGGTAATGATAAACCAGTTAATATTCCATATGATGAAGGTAAATGAGAATTCCATGGACTAGTTACACACTAGAAAATGATCATGTCAATGAATGGTATCTAGGTGGTACTAATGGACCACCGTATAGGTGAGTTTTTGGTGAAGTGATAAACATAGAGGTTTTTGCAACTTTAATCGATTCACTCATAATGGCATATATAGATTGGGAGATTGTCACTATTTCTATCATAGTTATACTTCTCAAAGGAGTATGTGGATGATTTTGTAGAGGATAATTTAGGAGCGAATTAAATCGAGGAGTTTGACATAAAGGAGCTTGTAGTTGAGTATAAGGGGTAACAAAAGGAAAAGCATGATAGTGAGGAGTGCTAACTATGTGTATATGAGTTTGAGGTCAAGAAGGATCTTCCTTAGTAATTTCCTCTATACTTAATAAAACAAGTGGAAGTGTTTCCTCTTCAAATCCCGAAGGCAAAGGTTGTGGATTAAGAAAAGGCAAAGAAGAAGAAGAATAAGTTACTGGAGTGACTATTTTGGTAACTTCTAGTTCCTCAAGTTGTAATAATTATAAGTCTACAATTTTAGGTTCTAATGTCGCAATAATTTTTGGTTGAGAAGTTTAAACTGTCTCAAACTCATGAGTTTACAAAGATGTAACTTCGAGTTTGGTACTAATAGGAAGTGATGATTCTGGTTGATTAATTTCGGATGTAGTTCTAGATGGGGTATATTCCGACATACTGGTTTCGGTAATTTCCATTTTCTTGTTTTTACGACATCCAGGTGTTGCCTCTAGAGGTAAGGGAGGAAATCCTTGCATTCTACGTGAACAATGAGGGTGTTCTTGCATAGTTAATTAATTGATTTTAAAAAGTAAAGACAAAAAAAGGGGAAACTAGGCATATAAGGATTACCAAGCCATTGTGAACTATTATATATGGTTAAGTACATGTAGGAAATATCCTTGAATGTTGTGCTTGGTGTATCACAGTGAAAAAGGTGGATGACTCGGTTACCTAAGGCTAGTTTGTAACCTAATGGGGACTTCCAAATTATACCCATAGGTACATTGAAGCACATTCTATAGTAGTGTAGTTCAATGTTTAATCGTACGATGGGGGCGTTTTGATATACTCGTTGTATGTGGAGTGTCATCCTATATACCAAAAGGTACATGGAATAACATTCTGATATACTTCTATGTATGTGGAAAACCAACCATCCCTGGGATGTAATGCTGACAAATAGCGACAACTCCTACGTTTAGATATGTCAGAACACGTCTTCTAGCCTAGACCACTAAGTGTGTCTTTAATGTTTCAAATTATCATTAGGTTAATTGATCAATTTTAATGTTGAGCTTGATTAAGGTTTCAGTTTCAAGGATCAAAACGAGTTCACCTGAACTCCTAAAATGAAATTAGCATGAGAAAATGAACTCTTTTCATTCAATGAAGATATAACTAAAGAAGGGTAGGATTTTCAAAAAATTATGCAGAAAAAAAACAACTTCCAAATAAGATCTTCAATTTTATTATTCCAATTCAAAAATTTAAAGCCCTAATTCATGAGAAAATGAAAATTTTCTTTTCTTTTATTTTAATTTTCAAAGCAAAGAAAAATGGAAAATGTGACTAGATTATTGAATAAAAAACAATTCAATCAGCTTACTATTGTAATGAAAAGTTCTTTAACAAATCAATAACCAAACCAAATAATAAAACCCTAATTGATAATAAGAATCAAGAAGAAGAAAATTCTTATAAAAAATGAAATCACATTATATTTCAAACAAGTTGTTCACTTTATAGAGACCTTGGACAAACCAGAGACTCAGGAAGGCACTGGAAACAAAACATAATTCAAGGAAAGGCAAGGGAAATGGATTTTTTTTTCACTTACAGAATCATCGCAGGTAGTATATGGGAATCAATGTGATTCATCGCACATACATAAAGGGACATGTGCACTGGGACGCTATGTCTCAGAACAAAAAGTGTGTTGGGGCTAATTTATCTCAAAACGCGTAAATCAAACCATAACTAAACTCAAAATTAGAATTTACTAAGTCAAATAACAGTGTGAACAATACAAGTAGAGTTGATTTCATAGGTCCTAAGAGTCTAGGCAAGGAAAACCACTAAAGAACATCTCATTCCCCAATGGAGTCAGAAAATTGTTTTGTGTATAAATTCCTTCTGCGGACATAAGCAATCTTCCTAGACCTAGTGGCTTAGTATAGAAATAACCAAGGAAAAATTTCAATTCTTGTCCTTAGAGATGTTTGAAATATGGCAAGAAGACCTAGTTTGAATCCAATGCAAGTTTCCTCCTCCTTTCTTGTTAGCTCCAGATCCAACTCCAATTTCTATAAGTGGAATATATAAATAATACAAAACAAGCAAGAGAACCAAAACATATAAATATCATATATAAAAAATTCTAAATAAGAAGTCAAGGATTCATGTTCTACATATGCATAAATAAGACATAATGTATATGACAAACAATGCAATTTTGTGTTAATAAAAGTTGGATAATATTACAACCCTTTTAGGCCTTTACCATGTGAATCTTTCCCAACTATCTATCCTTCCTTTGCCACAATAACAAGCCTTCAATTACATCTCAAGAACATGGATGGATTATGGACCTCTAGACACAAATGAGTAACATAAGGGCATAATTCAAAGTATGCAAAAGCCAACCAAAACTCTATGGGATGTAGTGAAGTTATAGGGAAAATGAAGTGGTTTGGGATTTACCATTCTAGGGTTTAGATCCACATTAGAAAGAGATACGTTCTGGGAGTTATCTAATAGTGGGAGTTCAAGATCTAATCCAACAGTAAATGGTTGAAATCACTTATGAAGATTTTAGAAAGAGAAACTTCGAAAATAAATTTTATTTCTTACCCATTTCTTGCTATCATCACACTTTTTTGGAAAGAAACCTATGGTGGAAAGTGCAGTTTCCATTTGTTCAACATGTGTTAGCGCAATTTTTCTTAAAGGCAAGTGTGATTATCCATAAAATTAGGTTTTCTGGCGAATGTAATCTAGGATTCTTGTAACTTTTGGAAAGACAATGTTTTTGGATTTGTAGGGATGATTGATTGCAAAGTGTCAATGGATGATGATAGATCTGGGTTCAGGGTTATTTGATTGGATACGATAAAACGACTTGTAACAATTGACATACCAAATGAACATTTTTTCAAATCAGGATACAACTTGTGTTGTTGTGGAGTGCTTAGGACTTGTTGAATGTGTTGTAAATTTTATGCCTGGGTTATATTAAAGATGAAGACATCATCTAAATATATGACCAAAAAGGAGTTTGTGAATAGTGTAGGATATCATCCATCATCCTTATTAATGTTGATGGAATAATACTCAAACCAAAAGGCATGACTAATCGCTCAAAATGGTCTTCTTTATATTTAAAGTTTGTCTTTTATAAATCAATTTCTTTAATTGAATATGGTGGTAGCTTGACTTTAGATCAATTTTACTAAAGAACTTGATGCCCTTAAGATGATCAAGGATATTTTCAATCAAGAGGATCGAGTATGTGTTCTTAATAGTGATTTTGTTTAGAGTCATATAATCAATATAAAGTATCCATGCCCCATGCTTCTTCTATGCCAACATAGTTGGACTCCCACAAGGTAAGGAGCTTAGTTGAATGTGGCCCTTTTTGTTGAGCTTATGAATATAATATTTTATTTCCTCATTCTCTATAAGAGAAAAATATATCGGGACATTAGGTAAAAGAGCACTAGGTATCAAGTTAATTAAATGTTTGACCTAAAAATGTAGAGGAAATGATCGTAAATGATCAAGGAGAGATCTGGAGGATCCAAAAGATGCTCAAAGTTTCAGAAAATAATTGAAAATAAAAGTTGTCATATGATTTTCTAACTAATGCCATTGCGCAGATTTTGTTGTTTTGAATCCAACACAATTTGAGCAAGTGAAAAAGGATATTGTATAACAAAGTTATAACTAGTCAAAGTTAAGGTCCAAGTAGGGAAAAATGTCAAAGGTCGATAGGTCAAAGTCAAAGTCACTGCTCAGGTTTCCGATAGTCAACGGTAAACTCATGGTTCTAACGGTCAAGGTTCCAGGCTCATGCTTCTAGTTGACAAGTGGTGTGTCTAGAGACTGACAAGTGTCATTGTGTGGTTAGTGGCATATGGACATTGTGCAGAGATTGACAAGTGTCATCGTGTGGTTAGTGGCATATGGACCAACCGTAAGGTGACACGTGGCCCTATTAGAGGGGGACATGCTTCCTTCACATATTGGCCAAAATTATTTTAACAACCTGACGAAACGAATGAGATTTGATCCCGTGACTTTTGCTAAACAAATTTTGTGTCTTATCATTGGGCTATAATGGTGGGTCTTGTTATGACTACCCATCACGTATATTTGAAGTTTGTTGGCACCACATATGGGGGAAGGGATATGGGAGGAGCTTACCATATTTGCAGCTCCACCATATCCCCACAAGTTATCCATGATATCCGTTGTGTTAGAAAGTGATGACATATTACATTGTAACCTCCGGGCTATGGTAGGAAAGGCCACAGACCGTAAATTTATTATAAGACAAATATGTATACAACTGCTCGCCAAATATCAAAAGAAATTGCACTCATTGAGGATTGAACACCCAACCTTTCCTTGTTGTTGAAGCCTCAAAAATCAGGTCGAAAACAAGGGGGATAACCACCCGATCCAGACCTTGAAAGTAGCTCCTTTTCTGTTTGGGATAGTGGCTCTGACTGGGGATAATGGGACCGGTTTCCCTAATTGTTTGTGATGATGCTAATGGATGATGTTTTCCTTCCTAAAAGTTTCTAAAAGGACTACTCTTAATGTAAATCTAATCTAACACATGCAATTTTATTCTAATGAACACAAACATCTAAGTCTAAAAAACTATCCCGGGATTAACTCTTCACTCATGCGATCTAAAATAGTTTCCAAAAACAATCGGTAATAAAGATTATTCAATCGCTACGAGAAAAGAATCCATTAAAAGTAAATTGTTTCGTATAACAAATTAGCCGAAACAATTATGATAAGGATATCGCATAATAAGTTATTCATACATTCAACATAAAAAGAATAGTTACCATCATACAAAAGTGCAAAAATGATAACTAAACATTCAGGCCTACATATATAAACAACTGAAAATAACATATCACTTGACGCATAAGCAAAAATCATTAAGAGATAAAAGTACCATTGATAATAAGTCCTACTCTTGAGCTTCAACAATATATATTTATCTTCTCATAATTCAATATCTACTGAGAGTACAGAAGTGCATTTCAGTAGCAGATATTAAACACAAATATAAACAAATCTCGTTCCATTCACTTATCAAAACCTCCTCAGTGGGGGAAAGTGCATGTTCTAAAGAACTGTTTTTGATAAATTTCTAGACCCTTCTCTAAATACATGAGAGAGATTTAAATACTACTAACTAAAGACTAAAAATAGTTATTACAAAAATATAGGAGGAGGTTTAAATGACCATCCTCATCTAAAGCAAAAATAAAATGAAATTAAACTGAAATTGTATCTAAAGATCAATTATGCATATATTCTCTTAAGTCGCAAGCATCCAGCATCGGCTTCAGGAGTGTTGGTTGGCCGACATCCAATTTTAATTGTCCTACAAAAACGTAATTAGCAAGCGCTGGTGCTATCTTCTCGGCGGAATTTGTAAGGCACTTCAGAGTCATACACTGACTGTGTGGTTTCACCAAATATTGCTAGTAAGTGTCCCAATTTAACTTAGTTAACATTTTGATTGACTCTGCCTTTTCTTCAGCTTTCTATCTCCAACTCGTTTGTAGTTGCTGCATTTTTGGGAGAAATCCTGGAGTGGTTTCCAATATTAGGTTGACTCTGTGCAGATTTTCATTGACACAGTCAATGATATTGCTTGCTGCTGTCACTGCTTCTTCCACTGCCCGTTCTGCTTTTTTGATATGTGCATCCCATTTATTAAACAAAATTTCTTTGTGGGATTCATTGATCTTGGGCAACCTTGCTTTCTTGCCTTCCTATGATTCCTACCAATCCAAATAGTCATAAACTGTCTTATAAATTAAATCATAATCAAGTCGAAAATCTACGACTTGACTTGTGATTTTGTCACTCATTTCGCAATGAGAGTTCCATTGTGATATTCTTTGGCAAAGCGTTTCCTACTGTTGCAAGAGTTGATCATTTAGGGCAAGGGCTTTTGTGACAAATTTTGAGACTTTAGGGTCATCTTTGTGCATTTATAACGTGGCTTGCAAATGCTGTTTTCAGCCAGACTGCTTTGATAAACCAGCTGCATTTGCTGGAAGTCCTGTTGTAACTTCACCAATTTTTCTTCTGCTTCCCGACTAACACTGGCCTGCTGTAATTGTTGCTGCAAAAATAGGATTTTCTCCTCTTTATATTTAAGCAATAGTTGAACTTCAGATGCTTTGTCAATAGTATCATAAGCATAAGCTCCTGTGATTTGGGATAATCTAGTCAGGTTCTCTGTTGGATCAGTGGTATGGTCTTGCCAAAGGACATCTAGTGGCTCTGCTTCAGGTGAGAGCATGCTATCTAGTTTTTTCTTCTTTCTTTGTCTCTTGACCACAGCTTTGTGCTGCGGAGTGTAAAAAACATCTAGAGGAGGGATTTCCTCTATCTTTAGTATAATTTCAAATGATGGAGCTATGGGAATGTGCTCAGTTTCTGGAGCATTGACAACTGTTTCAATGACTATTTCTGTGATTGTTTGTGTTGGATTCCTTGGTGTCTCCACGTTTTTCTCCTCTGTGTTGATCAATTCATTAAATTTTTCCCATTCTTTGTCCATCTCTGTTCTTAATGGCTTTGTTGGCTGGATGAGGGGAGTGGGAATTTCCACCTGTTTTGGAAACAACTCTTGCTGCTCAAGATTCTCCTTGGATTGGGTAGTATCACTAACTAATCTTTCACTCTTGTTGTGATCTCTCTTTGACTGTTTAGACCTTTCTGGCGATTCTCTTTCGGACTTAGATTTAGACTTGTCTTGCCCCGAGCTTCCACTCATACTAATGCTGGGAGTGGGTTCCCTCATTGGTTCTACGCGCAATTTGTCCGATGGGACATTTCTCAATCTTCGTTCTCTGTAGAGTTTAACCTCTTGGAGTTCTACTAGGCCAAACTTGATTTAAGTCATTTGTAATATGTCTCTGAGTGTGCTCTTCTATTGGAAAACATCTCGAAGAGATCATCTTCCTTAGTGAACACCTTTATTTTAACTGTCGTGGTAAAATTATTTATCACATCAAAGGGATCAAACTGTCTCCCTAGGAACTTAGGCAATCGTAGACTCAACATGTTGTCTACTTCCTTGAAAGCGTGACCTAGATCAAACAATGCAAAAGCCCCACAGACCATATGGAATTGCGGCCAGATTTCCTTTTTCTTGTCCTTAAGTTCTCTATTCATTCCTCCAACCCCATAGGTTTGGTAAGCTAAGCTATTTCCCGAGCCATCAATTTGTCAGGAACATACAAGGGAAGTACATGAGGAGATGAAATGCTTCTGAATACTCTGATATAAGAACCATCTTCCCATAGGGAAAATATCAATTTCAACTTCAGGAGAAAATCTTGTGGCATCTGTATTATACAACATCTTGTGAATGGGTAGCATAAATCCATGGCAGATTTTATAAAAATATGGGGTGAGCTTAGAATCCCACAGTTCCTTATGGTAGACTTGAATGGGTAAGGGATTTTGTACTGTCCATTTCCAACCCATGAGAGGAAATTTAGAAACAAAACAGATAGCATCCATGACATAGGAAACTAGAAAGAAGGGAGGATAAAACCTCTGAGCAAAACTCCTTTTAGTCCAATAATTCCAAATAGCAGAGGCTAAGTTATCAAACAATATTTGGGCCTAGTCCATTATAGTGGCGTTGGTGGCTGCATCCAATAAGGGTAGCCACTCGGATGAAAACTTATTGATATCAGCTTTCCGAATATCCTACATAACATTGCAGTAGCGAAACAATACGGAGAAGAGAGGGAACCAATGTTGTACATACCAATTTTGTCCTTCTTTAACGGCTCTTCCTTCACTGAATAGCTTTTGGTGCATTCTGCCAAATCTTCGATTTCCTTGGTGAATTTCTCCACGAACTATTTGTTATAGCTAGCCCGCAGCTCTGGAAAATGATACATGCGTCTTAAATTCTGTGGGGTAAATGATCCTATAATTTCCTGGTTTCATGTCTTAAATTGCCTGTCTGTTATCTAGGAATGGTCTATTACCCATTTGACCATATCTGTATAGGGAAGTATTTTTGGTCTTGGTACGATATGGTGCAGGAATGAGCATGCAAGCTTTGTAAGTGATGCTTCGGATGACCCGCATCCATCTGTCGTAGTTGTAACTTCCATGACTCTCGGGTTTTCTTCCTCCAGTAGACTATACATGCCTTCCCAAGTAGATATATCTACCTCTCTGGTACAGGTGGTGTCTGTGAATAATGGAGTCATCTCTGATTTTTCAGATACCGGAGCTTTTCCTTTCTTTCCCATCACGTTCTGTGCACTACTTTGTGTATTGTTCTATGTACCTCTCCTGTAAGTTCACAAGTAGAGAAATAAGACACAATAAGAGAGATAATGAATGATGGTAAATAATAAGGTGATGGGAAAGCTCTTAATTTTCAAATCACATCAAATATATCACCTTGCTTGAAATAACTCTTTTGTTCAGATCTAAATCATTTCTCATAAATAACCATCAATAACCACTAAGTTGACATTAATGCCCATAACTCGGTATCAAATGACGAGAAATATTTCATCGAATTGTGAGCCCTTTTGATCTGTGATAAAGTGATTTTGTGATTTTCTTTGCAATATTGCAGATTACAATATCGCTAATCCTTTTCTTTAACAATCATTTGCTTCATTATGCAACTACAAAATGTGATTTGCGAGATGCTTTATTGCATTTTGCAATATCGGGACGTTTTATCTTAGGTGGCGTTGAGATATATGGGATCTGCGATATGTGATGAATCTGTGTGGCTTGCAATCTCGCATCATTGTGTTTTCACAATTCCAACAGTTGCTTTATATATGATGCCCTCCGTTACCCTTTTGCGATGCGATGTTCATCATTAAGAGAACAATTTTATTTGAGATTTTTCATAATACTTAAGACTTTGTATTTACGGATGTTTTTCCTAAGTTTATGATAGTGTGTTTTATTAAAGGGGAATTCTAAGCACTAGTTTTTTTACTTTTAGAAGGGTCCCCATTTATTTAGTGTTATTAGTAATACTAAATAAAGAGGGGGGTTGTTGTTGACCACAACAATTGGCGGTTCACTAGAAAGAACCAGTTATCTTTGATTATCTTTTGAATTTTATAAAACTTCCAAAACAGAAAAGTTTTCTGGAAAATCAAACTTTATTACAGAAATATAAAGTGCATAATGCTCTTTTCCATTAATAATAGTTTGTTCCTTCCGTGCTAATTTTGATTATTTTCTTCCCAAAGCTAGTCATTGCATTTACATCAGTGACTACTTGGTTTATAATGATAAAAAAAAAAACATCTCTATAGATTAGTTTTAAGTATGCTCATTTGTGTAGGTAGAGCCTTTGCTGCTAGCAGGCATTTATAGCCTCGACAAGGTTACCTGTTACCCAACAATGATCCAGTATCCTACTTCAAGAAGTATACACTTTTCAATGATAAATCCACATTCACACTTATTGCTTTCATTTTCTTTTAATTCTTAAAGAACAATGTCTTGGTTTGGTGGCCAAATTTTGACAGTGCCATTCACTTGATTTATAACTTTACTGAACAAGCTGGCTCGTGATGAGACCCCTTGTCTTTTGATTGCAACAATCTTGATTCATTGCCCTGTTTTGGTATGTAGCTTGGAAATGTCAGCTAGTTATAATCTATATGATCATGGTAAATTGGCTCTTGATGAGACCTCTTATTGTCTAAGTTTATAGTGCATATGTGGATTACTCTTTGAAACTTGTAATTCACTAAGTGGGGAGGAAGTCAATGGTTCCTTAAGAATAGCTCTGGATGACAATTATAGAGTTTTTTGAAGACAACTTCTCTACAAAGAACCTTCGTTTTATTATTGATGATTTTTATGACCGATATAAAACAAATTCCTACTAAAGGTTGTTTTTTAATCAAAATTTGTAAGGTTGAAACTAGTAAAATTTTTAGGCTTGTAACACTTGACTATATTTTTCAATAATAATGATTAATTTTCCAAATCAATTCCATTTATACAAGCGACTTTTTTTTTTTTTTTATACGAGACACTAATATTTTTCATGAAATCCAAAAGTAACCATTTACAACTTGTTTTATTATAAAAATAAAACTATAAATAATAATTTACAAAAATAGAAGAGGTCATCTTCTATGGAAAGTATTTTTTAAGGATCTGCCCATTAACAGGTAAAGATTTTCTTTTCCCTGCTAAATCTTGCAACGTGAAAGTCGATGGACCTATGATTTCAACAATTTGGAATGGTCCAAGCCACATCCGTTGGAATTTAGAATGTTTTCCTTTTTCTTCGTGAGCCTTATCCCATTTCAATACTAAATCTCCAATTTGAAAATTCTTCCTAGATACCATGTTTGAATCGAAAGAAGCCTTTACTAATGCTTGATGATGTGCATGGGTAATTTTGGCATGTTCTCATTGCTCTTCTAGTTTAAGGATCTGCAATTGTCTTAGTTGCAAAGATGAAGAAGGTGTTTCTTCACTAAATTGAACTAAGGCTAAAGAAGGAATTTCTAGGTGAGTTGGGAGAACTACTTCTTTCCCATAAACTAAATTAAAAGGAGAAGTGCCAATGGAGGCCTTTTGAGTTATTCGATCTGCCCAAAGAGCATATATCAAAGATTTGTGCCAATTTCTATGATTCTGATTAATAGTTCACTTATGATTCTGATTAGGTTTTTATTTGTTGATTCAGCCAACCCGTTCCCTTGTGGGTAATAATTGGCAGAATACTTAAGTTTAAAACCTTTTTTAAGTGCAAATTCAGTCATAGCATTGCCAGAAAAGTATGATGCATTATCAAACATTAAAGCAGAAGGTATGACAAACCTGGTAATTATGAACTGATCTATGAAATCGATGATATGTTTAGCATTAGCTACCTTGAGAGGAACTGCTTCTACCCATTTAGTAAAATAATCTGTAGCTGTAAGGATGTACCTATGTTGTTTAGAATGAGGAATGATCTCACCTCTTATATCCAATCCCCATTGCTTAAATGGTTGGTCGATATTAACTGGTTGCAATGGCAATTATGGTTTCTTCTATCTTCCAGTAGCAGATTGACAAACCTGACATTTCCTTACATAGATGTGTGCATCTTTAAATAAAGTACGCCAATAGTATCTTGCGCGCAAAATTTTGTGTGCTGTTGCATCTCCTATGTAATGTCCACCTGCTGGTCCATCATGGAGTTCCTGCAACACTTTTTTAGCTTCATATTTCTCAAGACATCGAAGAAGAACAAAATCATAATTCATCCTAAAAAGTACATCGTTTACAAGTTGATATTGCTTAGCTTTCAATATTAGGGCTCTTTTCTTTGTGTGATTGAGATTTGAAGGAGCATATCCATTTTTTAAATAAAACATGATATCAGTATATCTTGATTCAATATCGTTTAGGTTTACCTCATATTTGTACCTCTTTATTGGGAGATGGTATTTTTGATATAAGCGATGCTTCAGGCAATATTCTGCAAAATCCTTGACCTTTTACAATATTTTCTATCTTGATCTCAACGTCGTATTCTTGTAGGGAAGTGACCCAATTTGCTCTCTTTTCACCCACATCTTTCTGTACCAAGAGATTTCTTACTGCTGGAAACAACACTATTATCTTTGTATGGGTCTTAGGAAGAAAGGGTCTAAAGTGTTTGATTGATTTGAAAACTGCATAAGCTTGTTTCTCAATGTCAGAATAATTTAATTCAGCCCCTTGCAAATTTGAACTAAAGAAGGCAATTGGGGCTTCCGCTTTGTCTTGATTGGCTTGCGTGAGTATTGCAGCATATGACTTCTCAGAGGCAAATGTATACAAAATGAAAGGATCAGAAAAATTTGGAGTCACTAGGGATGGGGCATTAACAATTTCTTACTTAATCAGATTGAACGTTTCATATTCTACCTGACCCCATTTAAAGAGTGATTTTTTCTTGATCATTGCTTGTAATGGTGACACAATTCTTGAGAAGTCTGGGACAAATCTTTTCACAAAATTAATTTGACCAAGGAAGGATTGCATTTCTTTCTTATTATGTGGTAAGGATATTTAAGAAATATCCTTAATCCTATCTGGATCAACATGGATTCGAGATTTAGACACTATAAATCCAAGAAGTTTTCCTTCACTTAATGAAAAAGGACTTTTTTGGATTAAGTGAAATCCCATACCATTGACAACGTTGAAAGATCTGCTTTAAATCTCTGAGGTGATTACTACACTGTTTAGAATACACTGTTATGTCATCTAAGTAATTCACCACTGATTTGTTTACTAATCCCTTAAATGCAATGTCCATGGCCCTTTGAAATGTGGTGCCAGCATTAATCAACCCAAAAGGCATCTTTTGATATGCATATGTACCCCATTTGGTTCTAAATGTGGTTTTTATCTGATCATCCAGATGGACTAAGACTTGGTTGTAGCCGGAGAAACCATCTAAAGAGGACATCAATTCTGTTCCTGCAACTGCTTGTAATATTTGTTCCATAGGAGGCAGGGGAAAATTATCCTTTTGGTAGGCTTTGTTAAGATTTCGAAAGCCAATACAAATTCGAATGTCTTCGTTTTTCTTTTTGACTGGAACCAGATTGGAAACACATATAGAATGCCAAACGGGAAAAATAATTTTGGCTTTCAACAATTTATTGAGCTCAAACTTAATTTGACTTTCTAGATTAGGATGGATCTTCCTCAGCTTTTGCTGGATTAGTCTTTCATCAGCTATCATCGGGATAGTATACTGAATGATTGAAGTGTCGTAAGTCTTCAGGAAATCATAGTTCCAGGAAAAGACATTTTTATATTGTTTCAAGAGTTGAACAAAGACTAATTTTTCTTCTGGGGCTAGACCAAGACCTAAGTTGACATTCTGCGGCATAGTATCCATTCCTAGATTTACTAATTCATATTTCAGAGTTTAACTCTAAAGTTTTGAATTGGTAGAACTTTTGAATTTGTCTTTTAAATCGTATAGGTCTTCTGACTTGACTACAAATTTTGGTATGGCATTATTGGTGCTCTCTTATTGTAACTGCTTGTCATGTTGGTCCTCGTCAATTATCTGATTACTATAAGATCCTTCTTAAGTCAGGAAAATTACAATATTAGGGTCATCGTTAAAAATTCTCTAGTTGGTAACATTATCAGGGATGGAGGGCCTAAAGATCAATTCAATTGAGAATCTGTCTAGGCTATAGTCTTCTAAGGGAATGAGCTTAGAAGCTACATTAGCCAGGAGGGTAGCACTAGCATTTTGGAGTCTGGGAATGGATGAAATATTGAATGCTATAAATGTGCAGTCAGATCTTGTACTAAAGATTGATAATGCTTTAAATGACCTGATAAACAATGTATAGTATTTCGTACTTGTTTAATAACAATCTCAGAATCTCCAAAGAATTGTAGATACTTGATGTCCAGTCTGATTGCCTTATATAGCCCTTGCACTAAAGCTTCATATTCTGCAGTTTTGTTTGTGCAATCGAACTCGAGTCTAAAATTTAGCATGGTTTTATTCCCTTTTGGACTAATTAATACACATCCTACTTCTGCTTCATCATTAGACTTAGAACCGTCAAAAAATAACTTCCAAAAAAAAGAGTTATTTAGAGGACTATCAACAAAATTAACACATTTAGAACTATTTGTTTGAGAAAAGTTTTTTACTTGAGACAAAACTGAATGTTCTAAATAAGGCAAAGTATGAGCATTAAAATTTCCTAAGAAAGAGTCAACAGAATAGTTGCCAGTTATATTGTTGTTGTATGCTATAGGTTCATTTTCTCCTTCCAGTTCCGTCACTATGTATTTTTGGTGTCTTTCTCGTTCAACCTTTATCTGATTTGGTTTACCGTTGTAAGGGAGCCACATATGTGACCAATCAGTCGCAAAGTATCCATGAAGCTTTTCAGACCAATCTCTGCTAAGAATTAAACCATAAAATTTAGGAATGTCTGCAACTAAAATATCAATGAATTGACATACCTTTGGATTTGTTGAGAGCCTTATGGTCACTTGATTTAGTTCACCAATTACTTCAACTTGTGACCGGTCCAGCTGAACCATGCGTACTGTAGATTTTTGAGGTTTAACTTTGCACAAATTATTTTAGGCAAAATACTAGATGAAGCACCTGAATCTACCAAACAATTATGCAAACTTTTATTGGAAATTTCGAAAGTAAGGAGGAATGGAGGAGTATGGGATTTTGACCTACCTCCAATTAAAGTAATATCATTTGGGTCAACTTTATTTGCCATACTAGTTGGAGGTCTTCCCATTTCATGAGAAGCTTGCGAGATTACAGTGATAGGAAGAGGTGCAACGGGTACTCCATGCAGTTCTTTCAAAAGTAGTTTCTGTTGACACTTTAATTTACTCAGTTCATGAAAAGTAATGTTGGCCCTAGTCTTCTTCATGTCTTCAATGATATTATACTTCATCTCATCAGAAACAATCAGTGTTTTAGATGGAGTTGATGAATCGGATTGGACTGGGCTTGTTTGAGTCGCTTTTGGTGATGATTTCTTACCTGTGACTTTATCCTTGGAAACCGAGCTTGTGTTCTTATGTTTATAACTAGGCTGTGGAGGATGGAGTTGATTTCTACTTCTGGTACTAGCTGTTGATGCCTCTTGATCATGTTCATCTGGAAGAATGAAGTCCCAGATTCCCTGTAGTTCTACAACCTCATCTTCATCAATAGGTTCTTCATTGGAAACTTCTTTTTCTCCTTTGGATTCTGAATTTGTTATAGCATTGGGAGGCTTTGGGTTAGTTGAAGGGTTTTTTTCTAAAAGGATTGTAGGGTTTCTTAGAAGAAGTCTCTGCTACTTGTCTTTTAATGTCAACCATTTCGTTAGACATGGTTTTTAAAACTTTCTGTAATCCTTCCAAATCAAATGGGTCCTTTAATTGCTTTTTCTTAGGATCATCTCTAAAGGCAACCTTCTTATATTTTCTTTCATCCATAGAGTTTTTCTTTTCTAAAGCTAAGATACGCTTTTCTACTACTATCGCTTTCTTCAAGTTTTCGGCCAATGTTGGCTCGGTAGCCCTATCAACAAAGATTGCTATATTCGATGGTAAAGCAGATATGTACCATCACTTTGAACTTCTTCACTAGGCTTGGAAACGGTAGGGATTTTATTCAAGAGTTTGTTGAAATGCAAGTTGAAATCTTTGATAGGTTCTCTCGATTCGGTCTTAAGATTTGATATATCATTGATCAATGTTGCCGTAGACCTGTCATTGCCAAACTTTGTCAAGAATTGCTCTTGGAAAATGTCCCAACTAGTAATGGATCCTGATGGTAATGAAAAATACCAAGACCCAGCTGCTCCTTGTAAAGTATATGGAAAAAGTCTAACAACAACGTCTTCATTTGTAAGTTGATTTAAATTTATTGATAACATAAAGTTATTTATGTGTTCTTCTGCTAGCATGCATGTTTTAGGATTAAACTTTGGTATCCATTTCTCAAGATTCGCTGGTAATTGTCTCAAGGGTGCAAGCATTGAGACTACCCCTAGATTGTTCCATGGGTTTTGAGCCATCATTGAACTACTAACAGGGGAAAGTGTAGATGAAGTTCCTTGTGGTGGGGACGAAGATGTCGAAGTTCCAGTACTCCGTTGAACAACAATATGAAGTGGAGGAGTGGATGGTTGACTTTGCAATGGAGAAGATGAAATGGATGATGATGATGAAAGAGTCTCACTATCAGACCCTTGAGGTGTCTTCCTTGCTCTTTTCCTTTTAGGCAGAGGTAATTCGGTTGGTTCAATACCAAACTTTTCACTTTGTAATCTAGTAAGAGTATGAGAAGGAATATATTGCGAAGTCACACTACCTTGAGATAATTCAGATTTTTGTGGTGATATGGAAAATCCTTGAAGTTTATGGATCAAAGACTAAACTTCAGGGGGTTCGATAGTAGATTTAACTGAAATATTTAGGTTTGCGGCAATGGTTGTTGTTTTCTCAACTTCTCGCTTAAAATTTAAATATTTAGAATGTGATGGAGAAGTCGGGGAAGATGTTGAGGGCAATTTACTCTTAGAATGGGTTTTGGATTTAGATTTACTAGCCATTCACAGTTCGGGCCCTCCTAGCGCCAAATATGTTGAAGCCCCAAAAATTGGGTCTACAACAAGGGGGATAACCACCCGGTCTGGACCTTGAAAGTAGCTCCTTTTTCATTTGGGATAGTAGCTTCGACTGGGCATAATGGGACCAGTTTCCCAATTTGTTTGTGATGATGCTAAGGGATGATGTTTTCCTTCCTAAAAGTTTCTAAAGAGAGTGATCTTAATCTAAATCTAATCTAACACATGCAATTTTATTCTAATGAACGGAACCATCTAATTCTAAAAAACTATCCCGAGATTAACTCTTCACTTATGCAATCTAAAATAGTTTCCAACAACAATCAGTGATAAAGATTATTCAATTGCTACGAGAAAAGAATCCATTAAAAGTAAATTGTTTTGTATAACAAATTAACCTAAAAAATTATGATAAGCATATAGCATAATAATTTATTCATACATTTAGCACAGAAAGAATAGTTACCACCATACAAAAGTGCAAAAATGATAACTGAACATTTAGGCCTTCATATATAAACAAATGAAAATAACATATCACTTGATGCATAAGCAGAAATCATTAAGAGATAAAAGTACCATTGATAATAAGTCCTAGTCATGAGCTTCAGCAATATAGATTTATCTTCTCATAATTCAATATCTACTAAGAGCACAGAAGTGCATTTTAGTAGCAGACATTAACCACAGATATAAATAAATCTCGTTCCATTCACTTATCAAAACCTCCTCAGCGGGGCAAAAGTGCATGTTCTGAAGAATTGTTTTTGATAAATTTCGGGACCCTTCTCTAAATACATGAGAGGGGTTTAAATACTACTACCTAAAGACTACAAATAGTTATTACAAAAATATATGAGGAGGTTTAAATGACCATCTTCATCTAAAGCAAAAATAAAATGAAATTAAATTGAAACCGTATCTAAAGATCAACTATGCATCTGTTCTCTTAAGTCACAAGCATCCAGCATCGGCTTCAGGAGTGTTGGTTGGCCAACCTTCGATTTTAATTGTCCTACGAAAATGGAATCAGAAAGCACTGGCACTATCTTCTTGGCAGAATTTTTAAGGCACTTTAGAGTCATACACTGACTGTGTGGTTTCACCAAATATTGCCAGTAAGTGTCCCAATTTAACTTAGTTAATTTTTTAATTGACTCTGCCTTTTATTCAGCTTTCTGTCTCCAACTCGTTTGCAGTTGCTGCATTTTTGGGAGAAATCCCGGAGTGCTTTATGATATTAGGTTGGCTTTGTGCAGATTTTCATTGACACAGTCAATGATATTACTTGCTATTGTCGTTGCTTCTTCCGCTGCCTGTTCTACTTTTTTGATCTGTGCATCCCATTTATTAAACAACATTTCTTTGTGGGATTCATTGATCTTGGGAAACCCTGCTTTCTTGCCTTCCTCTAATTCCTGCAAATCCAAATAGTCAGAAACTTTTTTATAAATTAAATCATAATCAAGTCGCAAATATACGACTTGACTTGTGATTTTGTCACTCATTTTGCAATGGGGGTTCCATTGCGATATCCTTTGGCAAAGCGTTTCCTGCTATTGCAAGAGTTGATCATTTAGGGCAAGGGCTTTTGTGACAAATTCTGAGACTTTAGGGTCATATTTGTGCATTTCTAACGTGGCTTATAAATGTTGTTATTTTTCGGCTAGACTGCTTTGTTAACCCAGCTGCATTTGTCGGAAGTCCTCTTGTAACTTCACCAATTTTTCTTCTGCTTCCCGGCTAACACTGGTATGTTGTAACTGTTCCTGAAAAAATATGATTTTATCCTCCTTATCTTTAAGCAATAGTTGAACTTCGGATGATTTTTCAATAGTAGTAGAAGCATAAGCTCCTGCGATTTGGGATAATCTAGTCAGGTTCTCTGTCGGATCAGTGGTAGGGTCTTGCCAAAGGACATCTAGCGGCTCTGCTTTACGTGAGACCATGTTGTCTAGTTTTCACTTCTTTCTCTATCTCCTGACCATAGCTTTGTGCCGTGGACTGTAATAAACATCTAGAGGAGGGATTTACTCTATCTTTAGTATAATTTAAAATGATGGAGCTATGGGAATCTGCTCAGTTTCTGGAGCATTGACAACTGTTTCAATCACCATTTCTGTGATTGTCTGTGCTGGATTCGTTGGTGTCTCTACGTTTTTCTCCTCCGTGTTGATGAATTCATTAAAGTTTTACCATTCTTTCTCCAGCTCTATTCTTAATGGCTTTTTTGGCTGGATGAGGGGAGCGGGAATTTCCACCTATTTTGGCGATAACTCTTGTTGCTCAGGATTCTCCTTGGATTGGGTAGTATCCTTGACTAGTCCTTCACTCTTGTTGTGATCACTCTCTGATCATCTAGACCTTTATGGTGATTCTCTTTCGGACTTAGATTTAGACTTGTCTTGCCCCGAGCTTCAACTCATACTAATGCTGGGAGTGGGTTCCCTCATTGGTTCTATGCGCAACTTGTCCAATGGGACATTTTCTAATCTTTGTTCTCTATAGAGTTTAAACTCTTGGAGTTCTGTTGGGGCAAACTTGATTTGGGCCATTTGTAAGATTTCTCTGAGTGTGCTCTTCTGCTAGAAAACGTTGTCGAAAGAGATCATCTTCCTTAGTGAACACCTTTATTTTAACTATCGTGGTAAAATTCTTTATCACATCAAAGAGATCAAACTGTCTCCCTGGGAACTTAGGCAATCGTAGACTCAACATGTTGTCTACTTCCTTGAAAGTGTGACCTAGATAAAACAATGCAAAATCCCCACAGGCCACAGGGAATTGCGGCTAGATTGCCTTTTTCTTGTCCTTAAGTTCTCTGCTCATTCCTCCAACCCCACAGGTTTGGTAGGCTATTTCCTGAGCCATCAATTTATCAGGAACATACAAGTGAAGTACATGAGGAGAGGCAATACTTCCGAATACTCTGATATAAGTGAAAAATTATTCTTCGAACCATCTTCCCATAGGGAGAATATCAATTTCGGCTTCAGGACAAAATCTTGGGGCATCTGTATTATACAACATCTTGTGAATGGGTAGCATAAATCCATGGCAGATTTTATAAAAATATGGGGTGAAATTACAATCCCACAGTTCCTTATGGTAAACTTGAATGGGTAAGGGATTTTGTACCCTCCATTTCCAACCCATGAGAGGAAATTTAGAAACAAAACAGATAGCATCCATGGCATAGGAAACTAGAAAGAAGGGAGGATAAAACCTTTGAGGAAAACTCCTTTTAGTCTGATAATTCTAAATAGCAGAGGCTAAGTTATCAGGCAATAAGGCCTAGTCCATTACAGTGGTGTTGGTGGCCGCATCTAGTACGGGTAGCCACTCGGATGAAAACTTATTGACATTAGGTTTTTTGAATAGACTACATAACATTGTAGAAGCGAAACAATATGGAGAAGAGAGGGAACCAATGCTGTACATATCATTTTTGTCCTTCTTTAACGACTCTTCCTTCACTAACCAGATTTTGGTTTATTTTGCCAAATCTTCGTTTTCCTTGGCAAATTTCTCCACGAACTGTATGTTATAGCTAGCCTGCGGCTTTGGCAAATGATAAATGCGTCTTAAATTATGTGGGGTAAATGATCCTATAACTTCCTGGTTCCGCGTCTTAAATTTCTTGTCTGTTTTCTCGACATGGTCTATTACCCATTTGACCATATCTGTATAGGGAAGTATTTTTGGTCTTGCTATGATACGGTGTAGGAATGAGCATGCAAGCTCTGTAAGTGATGCTTAAGATGACCCGCGTTCATCTGCCATAGCTATAACTTCCATGACTCTCGGGTTTTTTTCTTCCAGCAGACTATGCATGCCTTCCCAAGTAGATATCCCTGCTTCTCTGGTACAGGTGGTGTCTGTGAATAATGGAGTCATCTCTGATTTTTCAGATACCGGAGCTTTTCCTTTCTTCCCCATCACGTTCTGTGCACTGCTCTGTGTATTGTTTTGCATACCACTCCTGTAAGTTCACAAGTAGAGAACTAAGACACAATAAGAGAGATAATGAATGATGGTAAATAATAAGGTGATGGGAAAGCTCTTAGTTTTCAAATCACATCAAATATATCACCTTGCATGAAAGAACCCTTTTGTTCAGATCTAAATCATTTCTCATAAATAACCATCAATAACCACTAAGTTGACATTAATGCCCATAACTCGGTATTGGATGATGATAAATATTTCATCGAACTGTGAGCCCTTTTGATTTTTTATAAAGCGATTTTGCGATTTGCTTTGCAATATCGCAGATCACAATATCGCTAATCCTTTTCGTTAACAATCATTTGCTTCATTATGCAACTACGAGATGTGATTTGTGAGATGCTTTATCGCATTTCACAATTTCGGGACGTTTTATCTTAGGTGGCAGTGCGATATATGGGATTTGAGATATGCGATGAATCTGTGTGGCTCATGATCTCGCATCATCGCATTTTCGCAATTCTGACAGTTTCTTTATATATGATGCCCTTCGTTACCCTTTTGCGATGCGATGTTCATCATTAAGAGAATGATTTTATTTGGGACTTTTCATAATACTTAAGACTTTGTGTTTGCGGATGTTTTTCCTAAGTTTATGATAGCATGCTTTATTAAACGGGAATTCTAACACTAGATTTTTTTTTTTTTTTTTTTAGAAGGGTCCCCATTTATTTATTTAGTGTCATTTGTTGAACATTTTATAGTGACATTTCCTTTTGAGTGCAACAAAGAGTGTTTTTGGCTTATTATGGCCATTTGGAGACTGTTTTGAGCGCAGAAAGAGTCGAAATAGGGGTTTTAAGGCCTTATTAATGCACTAGTAGAATTATTTTGATGAGATGGAACTTATATTTTAATTGAAAATAATTTTGAACATTTTAATAAAGAGGCCTCCCCACTAAAGACCAGTTTTAAAGATGTAGGCTTGAAGATAGTCGAACTCCATTATCAACGTGTTGTGTCAATTTATTGTGTGTGGTTTGTTGTTAATGCTTATTTTCTGCAATTTGCTTTCAATTTTCCTATGTCATTTAAATTTATCTCTTTTTATTGGTGATTTTAAATACATGCAAACACTTTTAAAAATTTAATAAACTAGTATCAATTTTTATCAGGATTTTTATTGATTGGTATTAGTGCAGTTATTCATATTTTTGTTTAAGCGTGCATGATCACTAGGAGCAAGTCGAGATGTGGTGAAGGAGAACTTGTTGAAGGCAATCGAGAATTTGGCATGAGAGGAAGGACAACTCAAGGAGAGGAGATAGCTGAAGAAGGAAGAGGTGATCATCCTTTCGTATTTGATGCAGGATTTGTGGATACTTTCATTACCTTGCGAACCATGGTTGAGGAGATGTACCATGAGTTCAAAAAGGTGAAAGAGGAAGATAAACCCAAAGATGAGGAAGTTGAGGTATCACATTATGAAAAGCCTAAAGATGAAGGACCAACCGATTCAGGTAAAAATATAGAAATTGATGATGATAAAAAAGATCCTTTCTCTTCTCTTTTTGGTGGTCAATCTTAATCATCTTCTCCAAAACATTTGCTTAAATTGGATGTAAAATTAGACTTACCCATATATAGTCATGACGTCAATGCTAAGAAACTTGATAATTGGATTAGATAGATGGAGGTGTATTGTGGTTTGTAACAAATTTCTGACAATGTGGTAAAGATTCAATTGGCTTCACTTCATCTAGAAGGCACAACACTCACCTGGTGGCAGAGTAAGTTATAGCATGAGACTCAGTAGATTAGTAAGATTTTTCCATCATGGCATGATTTTGTTTCTGTAGTTAGAAAGATATCTTCCTATTGGAATATAAGGGGAAAGCCTTAATAGAATGGAAAAGTCTTAAAGTTAAGAAAGGACAATCAGTGCATGAAAACACAAATGAATTTTGTAAGCATTAATTCTTGATATTCCCTTACATACAAAAGAAACTCTAATGAAATATATAGGAGGATTAGCTAAATATATTTGTAATACTGTATTCATGTTTATTCCTACCAACTTGAATGAAGTGGTTGTTCAAGTAACCTACATTGGAGTAGGAAAATATAGAGTTGGTGTATCATCGAAATAAACGTCTAGAAAAGAGGAGAAGGCAAGGGAAAAGCCAAGAGGAAAAATTCCATTCAGATGGAAGAGAAAGCTCTCCTGCAAGCGTTGCAAGAAGGAAGGATGTGATGAAGAACATTGTTGGCAACTACTCGCTCACAAGCGACCAAAGTGGTCTAAAGGAAAGAAGGGTAAGAAAAAAGTGCAGCAACAATATTTCCAATAGATTTGGGTTAAGAATAAGGAGATGAGGCTCAAATTGCAGTAGGTTTGTAGGTAAATCTGATAATGGTATTCATGTTGAAAATTCTTGTGATAAGAAGAGATGCAAGCTATTTCACATAAGGGTCATTATGAAGATAACTAAGATCGACACTTTAAATGATATTGGATCTTAAGTTAACTTAATTTTTGAGGAAATGGTTAAGCAGTTGGGGTTAAAAACTAAAATGCATCATAAACCCTATACGTTGATTGGATAAGTAAAAGTCATAAGTTGCAAGTAAACAAGCAGTGTGTGTTACAATTTTCAATTACATCTCAATTTGTGGATAAGGTAACATGTGATTTAGTACCGCTAGATGCATGTGATATGGTCTTAGTTAGTACATATTTATATGATCAGAAAGCAATCTTATACAGGGAACAAAATCAATATCACTTGTTTAAAAAGGGGAATTGAATATATTGTGCATTCTCATCCTATAAAGGAAAATGTTTTTTTTTTCAGATAGTAGAACAATTAAAGAGGGTAGCTTATGCAAGTAAAACTACGTTTGTACCATCAACGAAACTTAAGCATAAAAAAAATAAAAAAATGTGCTTAAGGAATATGAGATTATACAAAAAATATCGTTGCATGATAAGTTGAGTTGTGTTCTAGTTATGAAGAGACAACAAGGTACAATTTCATTTATGTTAGTATGTTAAGTGTTGTTATTAAGATTGTTTATATTCAACAGTATGTGGTTGTGTTGTGGCCAGCAACAACCCCCCCTTTTTTATTTAGTTTAGGTAATAAAGCTAAATAAATGGGGACTCTTCTAAAAAATAAAAACTACCACTTATGTTTCCCTTTGAATAAAACATGCTATCATAAACTTAGGAAAACACCCACTAAACCTAAAAAACTTAAGTTTTATGATAAGCTCCGAATAAAATCATTCTCTTAACAATAAAACATCACATCACAAAGGATAATGGAGGACATCATGTAAACAAGCTTTCAAAATTGCAAAAATGCGATGCGAGATTGCACACCTTAAAGACTTATCGCACATCGTGGATTTCATACGCCGCAAGTATCACCTAAGGTAAAATATCCTGATCCGGTGATATGAGATAAGGCATCTTACAAATTGCATATCGCAGATGCATAAGGTAATGAATGATTGTTGACAAAACGGATAAGCAATATTGCGATCTGCGATATTGCGAAGCAAATCGCAAAATCACTTTATCGCAGATCTGTAGGGCTCATAGTTCAATAAAGTATTTCTCATAATCCAATACCAAGTTACGGGCATTAATTTCAATTTAGTGGTTAGTTGATGGTCATTTATGAGATAAGATTTAAATCTGATCGAAAGGTTATTTCACGTAAGGTGATATATTTGATATGATTTCGGCATTAAGAGCTTTCCCATCACCTTATCTTTTACCATTATTATTTCCTTGCTTGTAAATTTGCAGGAGCGGCAAGTAGAGTAATATACGCAATAGTGTGTAGAATATAATGGGAAAGAAGGGAAAAGCCCTGGTTACTGAGTACAAAGAGATGACGCCCTTATAAAAAGACACCACCTGCAACAGAGATGCCAGCATAACTACTTGGGAAGGCATGTACAGTTTGTTTGAAGAAGAAAAGCCAGAGTTATGGAGGTTAAAGCAACAACAGACTCACGCGGGTCATCTGAGGCATCAATCACTGGACTTGCATGTTCATTCCTTCATTGAATTGCCACCAGACCAAAGATTCTTCCATACACAGACATGGTCAAGTGGGTACTGGACAGTGCCAACATAATAGATAGACAATTCAAGTCTCGAAGTTAAAACCTCATTGGTTCATTCAATTCACAAGACTTAAGGCTTATGTATCATTTACCAGAGCCACAGACAACCTACAACAAACAGTTTGTGGAAAAGTTCGTCAAGGAAAATGAAGATTTGGCGGAATGCACCAAGAACTGGTCGGTAAGGGAAGAAGCATTGAAAAAGGGCAAAGCACATTGACCAAGGCCCATCGAGACCACGCAGGAGGTGAAACTAGCACCTAGGAAACCTGAATCGAGAAAAGGAAGCAGTTTCTGATGCGCGATTCCATTCAGTGCCTGACGTGTTGTAGCAGAAGAATTAGCTACAACGGAAAACAACGTCATTGACTGTGTTAATGAAAACCTGCACATAGCAAACCTAATTTTAGAGACCGCACCAAGATTTCTCCCAAAGGCACAGCAATTGCAGACAAGCGGAGACAAAAAGCTGAGGAAAGATCTGAGTCCATCAAGAAGTTAACCAAGTTGAATTGGGAAACTTATTGGCAATACTTGGTTAAACCACATAGTCAATGCATGACTCTCAAATGCCTTACGAACTTTTCCGAGAAGATAGTGCCAGCACTTTCCGATTCTGTTTTTGCAGGGCAACTAAAATCGGAGGTCAGCCAACTGAAACTCCTCCAGCTGATGCCGAATGCTTGCGATCTCAGAGAACATATAGATAGATAGTTAATTCTAGATTTAGTTTTAGTTTTAGTTTTGATTTATTTTTTCCTTAGACGAGGACGATCATTTAAACCTCCTCCTATACTTTTGTAATAAAATATTTTTAGTATTTAGGAAGCAGTATTTTAACCCCTCTCATGCATTTAGAGAAGGGTCCTGAAATTTGTCAAAAACATTTCCTCACAACATGCACTTCTGCACCCTCAAAGGAGGTTTTGATGAATGAATGGAACAAGATTTATTGATATTTGTGTTTAATATCTGCTACTGAAATGTACTTTTGTACTCTTAGTTGATGTTGAATTAGGAAGAGATAAATCTATATTGCTGAAGCTCATGAGTAGAACTTGTTATCAATGGTACTTTTATCTCTTAATGATTTATGCTTATATATCCAAGTAATATTTTATGCTCAGTTATTTATATATGAAAGCTTGAAGGTTTGAATTATTATTTGGCACTTTTGTACGATAATGACTATTCTGTTTATGCTCAATATATGAATGACTTATTTTTTTTGCTGTGTAAAGACTAAACTATTATATTAAAAAAGGAAAAAAATATTTACAAGAGGTATACACCTCTGAGAGCGATTGTTCAGCTCTCTGTCATGGCTTTTCTCATCAATCTGGTAATTCTGCTTGCACAAGCTATAGTATACAAAAAGACCAAAAGAAGTGGTTTGAACTGTAACCTGGACCAACCTGGACATACCAAACTCGACTGAGACAGACAAAAAACAGCTAGATAAAAACCCAGACCCCGAGATCTGTTACATTAAACCGAATGCCAAGGCAGCAAAACATCAGAGGCGACATTCCATCAAGCCGAGACATAACAAAGAGACAAAAAGATGAGGCACGCCTGAGGGCAGGCTTACCCCTGAATCATCTGTAGTCATTTGTTTTGGGATTTCTTCGCCTCAGCTTCGCGTTCCATCGCCCTCTTCTTCCGGTCTTCTGCTGCACGAACCGGGTCTGGCTCCCATGTCACTTCCACTCCTTCCGGTATGTCCTCGATACAGTCGTAACCAGGAGGCAACTTGAGGTACAGGGCATAATCAAAAGAGTCCTCCTCTTCCTCATTCTTCAAACCACTCTGAGTGGGGGTGGACTTGCTGTGATGGGATTCCACATGAGCCTCAAGAGTTCCCTCAGCAGAATCCATGGGTTCTTTCCGTTTGAGACTGCGGAGTTCTTTTAAGGCTTCCTCCTGCTCTGCAGAGTAGCCTAAAGTGCTATCCTCCTCAATTCTGCTCTGTAAATCTGGGTTGTAAGAGTTATCCTTTGACTTGGAAGAGTTTTCTGAGGTGGTGGACGTCTTCTCTCCCATATCATTTTTGCAACTCTCTTCCTCCTCATCCTCCTCATCAAAGATAACAGTGATACTGGCTTTAACCACTGGCTTATTCTTTTGGCGGCGGTAGTGAAATGTCGCTATCTGCACTGTGTTGCTTAAATCGTCTGAGTGCGTCGAGTCACCTGAGGGAGGCGAGGCACAAGCCAAAGGTGAAATGCGCTTTGGACTTGACTGTCCGCTGTTTCTGGTGTCACTCTTCTGCCCAGAATGACCAACCCTGCGAGGCACCTTGTGTCCAGAGCGAGGAGCTATTATAAACTTAATAAACTCAACAACACTCTGCGGGCTTATCTTACCAAGTCTGCAACTGCTTCTATTACCCTGAAGATTCTTCAGCTTAATTGCCACCTGCACCTTCGTATGAGCCGAGTTAGAAATCCCCGTGAAGATTGGGCAAGGGATGGCTGCGAGGGTGGGTATACTTCTTTCAGAACTTCCCTCCTCCACGCTGCCCTGAACATCCAAATTATCAAAGCCAGTGCCGAACTGCATATCTAGGCAGAGGAATGTTTGTGCCATATTAAAAGATCTGTCTGCTGAACCTGGAAAAGGCCTCTGCATTGAAGAGCCTTTAATGCACCTGAATGCCTTGGAGGCAGATGCCAGCCCGATGCCCATGGTGACCATCTGTCGTGAGCGTGGTGGCATGTGGTCGGAGCGTGGGAGGAGATTACACATCAATGCAAGCATTAACACCCGCATCTCGGGTTAGTTTTAGACTTAAATATTTCTGTTCATTAGAATACAATTGCATGTTTTAAATTAGACTTAGATTAAAAGCATTTTACTTAGAAATCTTTAGAAAATAGAAATATCAATTCTTATCAACACACACAAATTGGGAAACTGGTCCCATTATCCCCAGTCGGACCCACCATCCCAAATGAAAAAGGAGTTGCTTTCAAGGTCCGGACCAGGTGGGTATCCCCCTTGTTGTAGGCCCGATTTTCAGGGCTTCAACAGGTTGATAACAACAAGCATGGATGTAAATTAGATGGAAAATGGAACAGTGTGCTTTGCAATTTTTATGTTGTACTGATGATTGTGTGGATGAGTAACATGTGTAGATTCAAAACAGGTTGGCCCAAAGATACAGGGCAGGAGGAGAGACATTGCATTCACCTTTAAACAATGTAGACAACCTTTTGGTGGTCCAAAAGGTCTTAGTGGGGAGGAATGATTCGAAATGATCAAGGAGTGATCCAGAGGATCCAAAAGATGCTCAAAGTTTCGGAAAATGCTCAAAAATCAAAGTTTTCATATGCTTTTCTAATTGGCTCCGTTGCGTAGATTTCGTCTTTCTAAATCCAACGCAACTTGAATGGGAAAAAATGATACCATTTGACAAATTTACAACCATTCAAAGTTAAGGTCCCAGTAGGGAAAAAAAGTCAAAGGTCAAGAGTCAAAGTCAAAGTCAATGGTCAACTCATGGTTCTAGCAGTCAACATTCCAGGCTCATGGTTCTATTTGACAAGTGGCGCGTCCAAAGACTGACAAGTGTCATTGTGTGGTTAGTGGCATATGGACATTGTCTAGAGACTGACAACTGTCATTGTGTGATTAGTGCATATGGACCAAGCACAAGGTGACATGTGGCCCTATCAAAGGGTGACATGTGACCTTTACAGATTGGCCAAAATTATGTCAACAACCCAATGAAATGGTCGAGATTTAATGTCATGACCTTTGTTGAACAAACTCTACACCTTATCGCTGGGCTACAATGGTGGGTCTTGTTGTGACTACCCCGCTGTGTATATTTGAAGTGTGTTGGCACCACATATGGGGGAAGAGATATGGTTGGATCCCGCCATATCCCCACAAGTTATCCATGATATCCATTATGTTAGCAAGTGATGACATATTACATTGTGACCTCTACGCTATGGTGGGAAAGGCCATAGACCATAACTTTATTATATGCGAAATATGTATACAATCACTTATCAAATTCTGGAGACGTAGGGTTGAAGATAGATGCACTCCATTATCAATGTGGTGGTGCCAATTTCTCTTGTGTAGTTTGTTGTTAATGTTTATTTGTTGCAATTTCCTTTCAACTTTCCTATGTTAGTTAAATTGAGTTGTTTTTAATGGTGATTTTAGATACATGCAAACACTTTTAAAAAGTTAATAAACCAATATCAATTTCGATTGGGATTCAAATAAAAAAACCCCATAGGTGAAGTGAAGGTAATATGGCTATACAATCTTGTCCACATGATTTCTTGATATAGGAGGCTCTATGTCGAGGTTATGTTGATCACAATAACATTTATTTCATCCTATAAATAAACCATGAAAAGCACAACTTTACTGTTTGAAAAAATATTTTTGAAAACTATTT
>APFE031549036.1:140823-175353 GCA_000404065.3 Pinus taeda
CCATGGGATAAAGACCCTTTGCAGACGAAATTGTTTAAGGAGGCCATAATCTCACCTGAACGACGAATTTTTCTATGGAATCAGACAAAAAATTCTTCAGGAAATGTTATTGTGGAAGTTTTAGATGTTTCTTTTTTTATGGTGTAAATAGATTCAACACCATCAAAACCCCCATAGGGCACCCAAAATTCTAGAGCTTGGCAGTCGTAACTCGGATTTAAAAGAAGTCCATCGGATTCTCTTGAAATCAAGTAGGAATTTCTATTTTTTTAGGGAAAATTTGTGTGATTTTTAGATTATTCTTTTTCAGAAATTCCACCCACCAGAAGGGATGGATCTATGAAATGTTTGTTGGCATAGTTTCCCAATCAGTTTTTAGAGAATGATTAACCTAGTCAAAGAAGCCAAGTCGAAAGTAAAAATATAACAGATCCCCTTATTATTATTATTATTATTATTATTATTGCTCACCTCAAGTCTTGAGGTGATAAGGGTTCTAAGTCTATGAAATTTGATTTAACATCATGGTATAAGTACTAGGACTATGTGTACAAACAATTTGAACTTGGTGGGGTAGCACACTAGAGAGTCCTTGTTTGAACCATCACTACTACAATATTAAATTTGTTAATGGTGAGGTCTATTAGAATGGAAATTCTATAACTTGTTAAGGATTAAATGTCGATGAGTAATCTATCATCCAAATTGATAAAAACTAGTTACTTCAATGCTAGTTAAATTTTCATCCTACCAGGTATTAGAAATCCATAAAGAACTAACAGTTCCACTTCCTCACATTTATAACCATGACCTTGAATTAGAGAAGTTAAGATGACTTGTAAATTATATAAACACTAATCACGGTTAGATTACCATAATTTTTTTTCCTTGTATCACGAGACTCACTATTAGGGCATCACCCTAATGAACTCAAGATGCAATCATGTTTGGGATTTTAATGATATTCAATGAAAGTTTCAATACAAGTAACCACCAGGGAAAATTTTAAGCATGGAAAATTATGTTGAAGTTTAAAAACATTGGCGAATGTCACTAGTCCATAATATGCAAACTATAAAATGTTTATGGATATATTTGTAAAGTTATTGAGACTTATAATGATTTTATATATACTCTCTACATAACATTGGTGATTTTTAAGGTAAACTAATTTTATATTGTAAAATTTGGGCAAATTATTTTTATAAAAAATGGAAATTGAGGAATGTTTTTTATGGAAAAATCATGGAAAATTAGCCCACCTACGAATATTAGCCCCTAAAATTTTCCATGGTAACTACTCTCTTGATATATATATTATATTATCTATATATATTAATATTATTAATATATATATATATCTTCAGGTAATGGAGTGACAATGCACAATTCTTGGGATGTTATTTGTGGCATGCCGCATTCAACACCATTCAACATATGTGTTAATATGGAAAAATCATACACACATTTGTACAATCCAGATGACACCCAAAATTATGTATAAGAGCATACAAGTGAAGGTTTTTTAGTTGAAAACATCATTAAATACAAAATTAAAATTTTCCAAAGGTTTTAGTTATAAAGTCTAACCCTATGTACAATCCAGATGACACTCAAAATTATCCAGAAGAGCATAGAAGTGAAGGTTTTTCAGTTGAAAACATCATTAAATACAAAAATAATTTTTTTCCAAAGGTTTCAGTTATAAAGTCTACCCCTGTGTACAATCCAGATGACACCCAAAATTATCTAGAAGAGCATACAAGTGAAGGTTTTCTAGTTGAAAACATCATTAAATACAAAAATAAAAATTTTCCAAAGGTTTCAATTATAAAGTCTACCCTCGCAACTTGTCCAAAGGCCAAAATTAGTGACTACGGGGTTCTTTTTTGGATAGTCGCGTGGTCAAAAAAAGTCTGAGTCAGCAACTTGGGACAATTTCACACGCTCTGAATAGGGATTATGTTAGGCCCCTATACTACTAGTGTAACCCCTTATTGTTATTAGTACAACCCACTTATTATATTGATGTACCCATGTAGTGCCCATATTGTTACTATTGTGCCCCATAGAAGCCCACTATTGTTATTATTGTGCCCTTACATTATTATTGTTATGTCGGCTCTGATTATGTTATGACCCCTTAGACTCCTATATATAGAAAGGAGGTCTTTTCATTTGTATGATCTAAGAATTGTTCATTTATGTAATGTAAAGGAGGTTTCCCCCTTGAAGAGGCTGAATTCTAAGGCGTTGATCTATCTTTTCTATATTTTCTTGAGCTGGTTTCATAACAGATTCCCTTGCATGTACCATTCAAGGACAACTGGTTTCGAGTTCGAATTGGAGATATTCAGCCCCCAAGGGATACTCTTGTCCTACTCATAAATCATTTTATCATTAATGGACCAAGAGAGGGAAGAGGGATTCAAAATTCTATCTAAATAGGCCATTGGAAGACCAAAAACAAGAAGAAGTAAAGCATGTTATGCTGGAAAAAATGCTCCACAACAATTTGACATTTCACAGTGAAGAGTATTTCACCATCGAGAGGTTCTTCATTACAAGGAGATTAAAGAAATAAAAGTCCTCGTCAAGGATTTTTTAGCACCATTTCTCAAACAATTCTCTCCAAGTGTCTAGAATTCATCTATTGCATCTCTTCTAATTTTAGTAGTCAATAAAAGGATCCATTTTCCTAAACATTGTTGACTTGTTTGCTTCATTAAGCTTTGCTCTTTGTGTTATCTAGCATAGTTTTTTAGTTTATATTTATGTATGCATTGCTTCAATTGTTTCAGTGCTTTTCTATTTAAGTTGTTCACTAAAAACAACCAACTATCTATTGACTCCTTGTAGGTAACAACCAACTCCAAGGGAAGTGTTTTTGGTATTCCATAGCAGAAAAAACACAACAACAATATGTTCAACAATACAAGCAACCTATCACATGAACATGCCCTACTTAAATACTAATATTTTTATCATCCTTACAAAGGCATAAATTTTCTTAGAAGCTTCAACCATAATAGTATCATTTATACACGGACACACCAGGGAAGATCTATAACTGATCATTGTCATCATATGTTTCAAACGAAATTTCATTCAACCATAATTTATTGATATATGATAGTTGTACATAAAAGATAATATAAAACATAATATTTACAAATCCATTGTCATCCTTTGCATTTTGCATACAACTTCACTGGCATTTCACCTATATGCACTAATCATCCACCCAAGAAAGCAATGCAACAATTGCTCATGTTAGATTAAAACCACTCACAATTAATTATTTTTGTGACAAACCATTAAGTTCAGCGTTATGTTGCTTATAACATTATACACTTTTTAAGGTGAGAGCCAATTTCATGCTTAACAACATACCCAATGTAAACACAAAACATTGCCAAGGTTAATAACCATTTTCACACTCAACAACATATACAATATAAACAAAAAATATTGCCCAATATTAATAACCATTTGAAAACTCAACAACATATCCAACACAAAATTAAGATTATTTGCACATTTAACAACATCCCCAATACAAAATTCAGCTCAAGGGAGCCATTGCACACTTAATCAACATACACAATATAAACTCAAAATGACAGTCTATTGAATTTACATACTATCGGTAGTAACTCATAAACTATTTTCCTAAAACATTATGGTGGGACAACACATACTCTAACTCTCTTAGTTCCTACATGGGTTATGTCAATATGCTATGACAATGCAAGAAGGCAATATAATTGTAGCTGTAAAGTGTAGACACAAATTTTAATTTTCTCTTGTGATATGCGTAAGGAGGTTAAATGCCAGTAAACTGGAATGATATTCTCTACCTAATAGCACATGCACACTCCTTAAGGGGACTCAGATGCTTAGGAAAGAAATAAATACCAGTGACAATCAAGGCAACTAATCTTTGCACAACCCAAAATCAGGATTTATACAATAACATGAGAGTACTAGGAATTTCTACAGTACTTATGCAAGGAGACACTAGTATTAAATTTATAATAATCTAGAGCCAACTACATATATGCACAGAACTCAAAAGGAATTACCACCGCCAACAAAAGAACTTCTCTCATGAAACTAACCATTAGAATGCTATAGGTTTGCAAAATATCAAGGAGTTTTGAAATGAGCACGTGAATTGAGGAATGTAATTATTTAAAATTAGTGTCTAATGTTCGATATTCTATTTTGAATCTGTGTGCACGATGTCAACATAATACACATTATTCCACAAACCTGCAGATTAATATGTGCACACAATATTAAATTCAAGCTTATTGTATATAGGGAAAACGTACCTAGTATTGTACTCTAGTAACCATGCATAGGCAGGTGAATAGTCTAATCATAATTGGACATTGAGGCAATAACTCTATTATATGGTCAATGGTATAAGGCCATTAATTCTCCTTGCAACCATTGGAAAACTTCCACAAGTGTAGCTACCACCCCCTATTTTATGAAGCCTGTCCTAGTGACTATGCTAGGTATTCCAGAGATTGATCACCACCCTGAGAGGAATTCCAGAGGAAATGTCCACCCTTTATTACTTCATGGATTCCAGTTATTGATCTCCACCCTAAGAGGGATTCTAGAGAACATCTCCACCATTTATTTCTTCATGGATTCCAGAGGTTGATCTCCACCCTGAGAGGGATTCCATATGACATCTCCACCCTTTATTACTTTAGGGATTCTAGAGATTGATCTCCACTCTAAAATGGATTTCATAGGAAATTTCCACCCTTTATTACTTCAAGGATTCCAAAGGTTTATCTCCACCCTGAGAGGGATTCCAAAGAACATCTCCACCCTTTATTCCTTTATGGATTCTAGATGTTCATCTCCACCCTTAAAGGGATTCCAGAGAACATCTCCACCCTTTATTACTTCCAGGATTCTAGAGGTTGATCTCCACCCTAAGAGGGATTCTAGAGAACATATACACCGTTTATTACTTCAGGGATTCCAAAGTTTTATCTCCACCCTTAGAGGGATTCCAAAGAACATCTCCACCCTTTATTACTTCAAGGGCTCCAGAGATTGATCTCCACCCTAATTCAATTCAAGTACATTGAATTCATGGATATGGTGCATTGATATGAGGCATGTAGGTTACAACTGCTAATCCAAACCATGGTGGTATAAAATGATCTATTATTAAGGCAAATAGTAGAACCATTTAAGTAGGATAAGGATAATAAAATGACTACATTACTGAAGTGTATCATCAACCAATCAATGTACAAAGACTAGGAACACCCTTAAATCTCTATTAGAGATAGTTGGGTTAGGGTAGTCACCACTTATTTCTCTATTAATACATTTCCAGTAGGAGCACTTGCTATTTACTAATACCCTAGTGTCTAGTTAAACGTTAAGTGCGGAAACAGTAATTTGACCAGTAGATCATACCCTAGCATCATTCTATGATTTTATATAGAATGACCTCTAGGGTTGCAAATGAATTTCCATTAGAGATGGATTTGGTTATGGTAGTCACCATGTGTTTCTCTGTTAACCGAGTTCCAGAAAGAGCATTGCCTATGTAATGATACCCTTGCATCTAGCTATGAGTTAAGTGCATACAAAATAAAGAGAATAATTTGGATTAACATACCCTATCTTCTAGTGCAAGTACAAAGAACAAAAAAGATCAATACCCCATCGAATATAAGTCTCCATAATTCATAGTGACTATCCTCTAGGTTTTCATATTTCTTAGTTGCCTTCGAGTTGGACAACATGTGATACCGAGCTCTGATGCATATCTCCTTCCTCTACCACAATTCCCTTGATGGTATTCCTTTGATGCTTATCCCTCTATGTGTACCTTCTCTCTCGTCTTTCACTTGCTAATATATATATATATATATTTATTTCCTTCTATATTGCTCTACTTTTTTCTCTTCTACTTGTTTTGCCTTCCCCCCATGTCATTGTGCTCCCACCGCTCTCTTTTTGTTTCTCCATTCTTCCTCTCATTTCCTGTCATTTTCCCTCCTCCCTAGGCTACTTCTAGAATCCGAAAGGTGTCAATAGCTTTCTCTACCATGTGTTATTATCCTTTAAAATATTTGTGAGTGTTTACAAGATTCTTAGTTGTGTACACAATATCTGCCATTCCAATTCCTTGTCGGTGAACATATCCAACTTAATTGGTCTCGAAGTTGGGCTCTACACACCATATCCAGTCTGAATCATACCCCAAAACTTTTTATGCACTCATCATCGTGCACCATCCATGGAATTATGTTTTTTTTTTTGTCTTGAATTTAGTTGGACTAAATTAATTTATGCCCTTGTAATTGTGCACAAAGGATTATGTTAAATATTTATTATTTATGGTATTATTATCATTTAGATGTTGTTGAGATCCCTCCTAGCCCCTGTAGTTAGTAGGAAAGGTTGTTGTTATGTGCATTTAAAGCCATGTTCTCATAATTACGCACTACGAGTTAGGAGGGTTTGCTAATCAAAAAATATAAGTGGCCACCTTAAGGAGATTTGGTCAATGGTTAGGGTTTTGATCAAATTTATTATATTCCACAAGGATAAAAAAGAATTGTTTACCATAACCCTGTGAATGAAGCTTCGACGTATATACCTGATCCAGATTTAAACAAGAACACAACAAATTATAGAGATAACCATAAGCACAGAGATGCAATGGAAACGATACTTCATTTCATTAATGTAAAATATTGAAATATGCTTACAAATAGAAATGGAAACAAATTAACTAGGGCGATGGTAGCTTATCTCTGAGAAGAGATGTGGTGGCTACATGCCTCTGAACTGTGTTACAATGAGGCTCGAAGGCCTATTTATTGTTGAGAAATAATGAAAAACCGTTAACATCCCAAAACCTAACGCTAGAAGATGAAACGCCAAATTGTGGGCCCCGTTTTGGGTAAGTTGGTAAATCAACTTCCCGGGGTCGTAACTTTGGCACCCAATCTTCGTTTGATACATATAATAGCTCGTTAGAAAGATCCATCCCAGCACTACAACTTTGTGAAGAGAAACATCAGTCCATGTACCCATGTTACTCCCATATTTCCCAAAAAACGTCATTTAGGGCTTCAAAATGGCTCTGGAAGTTCAGGAGCCGAAAAACTGCTAAAAATAGTAAATTGTGCTACAATTAAGGAAACTGAAAATTGAAAGAGACAATTGTGGGGGCCCAAGTGGGATAGGTGGGTGGCCACCAACATCCACGGATCTTTCCTCCCCCCTCAGGAAGCAATGGTCCCCATTGCGTTGAGTTCCTCCATCTACTGAAATTAGTCCCTGGTGAGTTGTTCTGCAATCTCTGATGTGTCTAGTAATGGTGGGAAGCATGGTCAACGACGGTCCACATTGAACACTTGGCGTAGGTGAAGGAATGAGGGAATTATATGCTCCAAAGAATTATTTCCCACAACCTTGGTAATGGTGTAAGGACCATGTTGAAGTGTTCTGAGCTTCTAGTGGGTTCTGGTAAGGCGTTCTTTATACCGATGCAACCAGACTTTGTTGCCCACTTGAAACTTGTGTGGTATCCCTATGGGTGAGGAGAAGTTGTTCCTGTGTTCTTTCATGACCGTATCCCTTTTCTGTTGCTGTTGCGTGGAGGAACCCTTCATGGGGGTCATGGATGTGGCAATGATCTTCTCCTTCCTTTGGGAGCGAACCAGACATAAAATGAATTTCCTAGTCTAGAAAACGATCTTGCTGCATTTCTTAGCAAAGATCAAAGAGGTGGCAGTAGGTGGGGCTACCTCTGGTATCATGTATAATGAATTACCAAAAGTAATAGTAACAATGTGAGGCCTTGACTCATACACAACATGTTGCCTCCACAAGTATGGTAGGCCAAATAGTACATCACAAACATCCAGAGGTGCAACATCACACAATACCTTGTCGGTGAAGGGCTTGATGCTGTAAGGAAGGCGACACTGCTGGCGAACTAGGAGATCTCGTCCTTGGTGAAGCCACCTGATACTGTACGGCTGCAGGTGTGGTGTACTCAGCAAGCCTAAACATTTCACGACCTCTACTGAAATGAGATTCTTTTGGTTGCCACTGTCAACAATGAATTGTAGTGGAGAACCCTTCACCCACATCTATGAATGGAAAAGATGTTCCCCCTCCTCTGGATCTTCGGTCGCATTCTTCTGGATGTTGGTGGTGGCAACATTGGTACTGGGCTCCGTGTCAATGATTTGCTTCCCTTTTCCTTCCCCTCATAAGGTTCTGACTCAGGATCGAACATGCATCTGATTCAGAAGCTTTCAGGTCGGCCACCAGCGACTGCTTGGTCTGACACTCACTTGTGTTGTGAGTGGGGCTCTTATAGAACTCACACCACTTTCCTGTGTCCTTCTTCGATTTTGTGGTGATTTTCTTGTCTTGTGGCTTCAACAGGTTTTTTTGGGTCACCGTACCTTAGCTTTGTCCTTTGGCCTTCGGATTTACAGATCCAAATTCTCGCTTCTTCTGTTTGAACTTCTGCTCGATTTTAATAGCATATCGATACGTTGTTTCGAGTGAGGAGATGTTCAGGAACTCCATCTCTTCCTGGATGTATCAGTGTAGGCAGTCGTGGTATTTGAGTACCAAATGTAGCTTAGAGTCCTTGATACCCAATTGTGTGTGAAGGGTATGAAAAGTTTTTGTGAACTCTGGCACACCTTGGTCCCTTCCTTGTCACAGTGTGGTCCACTTTATGTATTTGTCCTCATAGCTTTTGATAGGGTAGTACTGCTCCTTGATGGCATCCTAGAATGAATCCCAAGTGGGTGCGGCTGAAAATAGTGAGCCCGTACTTTCATCCTTCTACTCGCAGTAGGTTTCCCACTAGTCCTTGATGTGGGGGGCTGCTTTGAGAAGAGTGAAAACAATCTTTTCCCGACTCAAAAATTTATGAACAGAAAAATAGCCATCTAGCATATTTAACCATTTATCTATGGCATCTGCGTCTATCTGACCCTCGAATATGGGGATTCCAAAATTAACTTGTACCTTAAATGACGTGGCGTTTCCAGAGCAGCTATTGGAAGCTGATGCGTTGCCCCTGGGTAGCCGCTGAAGGATCTGGGCAAAGTTGTCCATCATCGCATTCCTTTGTCACTCGAGCGCTTCTTCAAGCAACATTTTGATAGGACCTCCCGCTCCCTTGTCTTTCTTTTCATCCGCCATGGGAGGTTGTCAGGATTTGCGAGGCTGGTCTTGTAGAGGTTCGACCAGTTCAAGCCCTAACTCCTTATATCCTGACCTCGTTGGGGACATGCAAAGAAAAATAGAGAAAAACAGACCGCTCTGATACCACTGATCTGGATTTAAACAAGAACACAACAAATTACAGAGATAACCATAAACACAGAGATGCAGCAGAAATAGTACTTCATTTCATTAATGTAAAATACTGAAATATGCTTACAAATAGAAATGGAAATAAACCAGCTAGGGCAATGGTAGCTTATCTCTTAGAAGAGATGTGGTGGCTACATGCCTCTGAACTGTGTTGGAATGAGGCTCAAAGGGATATTTATTGTTGAGAAAAAATGAAAAACCCTTAACATCCGGAAATCTAACCCTAGAAGATGAAACACTAAATTGTGGGCCCCGCTTTGGGTAAGTTGGTACATCAACTTCCTGGGGTCGTAACTTTGGCACCCGATCTTCATTTGACACGTACAATAGCTCGTTAGAAAGATCTATCCAAGCAATACAACTTTTTGGGAAGAGCAAAATCAGTCCATGGATCCATGTTGCTCCCAGATTTCCCAAAAAATGTCATTTAGGGCCTCAAAACGGCTCTGGAAGTTCAAGACCCGAAAAATTGCTAAAAATAGAAAATTGTGCTAGAATTAAGGAAACTGAAAAGCTAAAAGAGATAGTTGTGGGGGTCCAAGTGGGATAGGTGGTTGGCCACCAACACCCACTTGGATCAATACCAGGATAAACACAAATGCATTTATAATATCCATAAATTACAAGGTGACTAAAACTACATTTAGATTAAATACATGCATGCACCATGACCAATACCATTAGTATAATATATACATGATTTTCATGGTGATCAGGGTCATTACAATCCTCCTCTCAAAAAGGGAACATCATTCTCGGTGTTCAATTAGTGTAACCCACCTTGGAGTAATTTACCTCAATTTTATTATAGTTAATTCTCAAAGACAAGTATACATTTATCGCATGCAATAAAATCAAAAGCTATAAAATTAATTTCTTATGGAAGAATTGTTACCAGTCTTAGTCATGTTACTAAAGATCTAATTTTGTAGAAAATACTACTCTTCCCCAAGGTTATCATATAAATTATTTTCATGGAAAATGGGGGTGCAGAGCAAGTCCAAGTGAGGCAAATCATCTAATGTTAGGTACTCACACCGATTTGATGTCTGAGAATATAATTTTGTTTCTTCAGTCTTAGTGAAGATATATTGCTAGTATAGAATGCAATGGTTGGCATAGAGTAATCCTACTTTTTTTGGAGTAGGTAGACCATCTTGTTTTTCAAAGGGTGTGAAGGCTCTCCCAAATGACTTTAAAAGGTCATTATGCATAGTTGTAGCAATATTCTGGATATTGTCCAATTTTGGTTTATGAACCTTTGCAATCTGTGAAACAATTAGTGACTCAACTATGGTGTGTATATTTCCACATTCAGTAACATAATGTTGTTGAGAACTTTTGGACACCTGTGTATTTTGTTCGAAGAGCCATAGTGACTCAACTACTGGAATTATCTCTTGTATATTTCTCATAAGGAGTATGACATCTCAATAAGGTAGTTACATTTCTCACACCTAGTACTTTCATCTAAGATTATAACTTAAATGTAAAGAATTTATGTGGATAAGTAGAACTAAAATTTTAGCCTTACCTACGAAACCAATATTGTAAATAAGTAACGTTATCATTGTCACAATTGTACAAGGCTTTGCCATATGCAAACAAAAACAAAATGAACATGAGAATAAATATTTATTGGACAATTACAGTGAGCGATGTTCATAAAGAGAGGGACCCTCCTACTGATATAGCTACCAATATAATTTTCTTGGAGACTTCGATGAAATATAAAATATTGGCAATAACTCACTACTATACAAATACACTGCTATCTACATGTTGATGTCATTTGTGCAACCTATATCTTCAAATGTGATGACTGCGAGGTACAATATCCTAGTAATATTCCTTACTATTGCTCTTTATCATTGAAAGGACTCATGAGACATATCTATGCTTGGTTGTATACACACAAGATAATTTCTTGTTATTCCTAGATTTCAAAATATTTGTTTTTGGACATTTGGGGCAATAAAGAGAAGGTTGACTCAACTTGAAATTTATTTCTTCCACTAGAATAAAGCATCATTTCCACCTTACTGTTAAACCAATATTTGATATAAATATTGATTTATATATTGAAGTAATCAAAGAAAATATTCTCGATTTATACATCTTTATTCTGTGCTTTATCTTAGAATTCGTCCTCAGGTTTTATATGTTGATCCTCCAACTTTAATGAGCATGTTAAATCTGTATAGGGGGCTACTCCTAGGTTCTACCTTAATGTTCCCATCTAGCTATCAAGGAGGAAAATAAGGCTTATGCTAACTAAATTCATATCCCATGTGCACACTCGAGGAGCTCTATCTCACATTCTCTAAATTATTATTTACACAACACAATAAGAATTAATTATGCACAAACCAATTTAGAGTTAAAAAGTTTGCTCTCATTACCTTAGGGATAGGGCACAACCCCAAATTCTTGGTTAAACATGTTCCTATGACCTACCCCATTGGTAAATACATTGGAATATCTAGTCAACACAGGAGATATCTAGAGAGTAGGCCACTGCCATAGATCTTGAAAGTATTATTTTACATTTGCCACCTTGAAATATGGAAACTAAATGTCATGCAATAACTTATGTACTCTCCACTTAGATTTATTGAATGGAGAGTGCCACCTTTAGGTACTTTTGCACTAAACTTCTATATATGATACAACTTGGTGATGTTGTTGCACACATCACTAATATATCTCTTTATCATGGCTTCCACTAGTTCCATTGACTTTCTATTTGTGATGCACCATGTAATGTCCAGAGAGTAAAAAACAATGGTAGCACGCCATTTTACTTAAACCTTTTGTTCTAAATGTAATCATACAATTTGGTGCCATAGAGCTTGTTTAAGTTTTGTGTTACATTCTCAACTTTATTAGGTTGGGAATATGTTGCAATTAAATGAATACTTTCAAGTTGCTAAGAAATATTCTATGTGCAGTTACTTTACCATTTCCTAGGGATTGGTGGATGATGCCAATCTTGTAGAGGACATCGTATGTTTCACTTTCCATGTTTTGTTTGAGAATTATTACCATTTTGGTTCAATATACCCTATAGTTCACGAGAATGGAATCACTTTGTTTTAGAGCAATCATTATTGAATTGAAATGGGAATGTGCCATTTCTAGTATTGTGTTGCAAATAAGACCTTTTGGGTTCATGTTGTAACCATGTAAGGAAAGCCTACAATCCTCATAGGATTTCAAATACTTCTCAAGTAGAAAGTTCGCCCAAAATTTTACTTTTATTGGAGCGAGAGTTGGGTTATGAATGTTGAAATTTTCCATCATTTTGTGAGACATTCCGAATATCATTTTGAGTATATTTCATGCTACATTGCTAACACAAGTTGATTTATTTTTCAGGCACAAGGAGAAGTGTATTGGAAATGTATATTAATGATTCCTAGCCCCCTTGAGTCATTCACATACGGACCAAAGGGCACTCTATTCTATCATGTGCATTCTTCTATAAAACTTTAGTGAATATAGTTTATTGTTAAGTAATAAGGGTTGGGTCCATGTTATCCTTGTTGGGTGTGGGGCCTGATTATCTTATGTATTCAAAGGTATCGATGCATTTGATCCCAGTTTGTAATGGGGTGGCAAATCCACTCGTAAAATATATGCTGCAAGGAGGGGCGACTGTGACCTTTGGGAGCCCCCCCGTCCCTAGGAGGGGATCAGGGGAAGCGCCCCCAAAGCTAAAAACATATGTAAAATTGCCTAGTAAAATGTTGTAATTTCATAGTCAATTTGGGTTGTTCATTAGGCGGAGATCTGACGATAGAAGTTATGTTTAATTTAGGGTTTTTTTCCCTAGATGGCAACCCCTCGCTATATATGAGGGAATTGTATTGCGTCTATGTATATCTATATTTTGAGTGAGGAAGAGAGAGGAGATTGAGAACAAAGAGGGAATTACAGTGGATTTGCTGCAGGTTGTATCTCTTCATTTTTCTTGATAATATAGAAGGAAGGACTGGCTGTTTCTCTGTGGACGTAGCCCAAACTGGGTGAACCACGTATATCTGTGTCTCTCTTATTTTATGCATTTTCTGTGTTTATATTTCTGCAATATTATATGTGTTCCATTTCTCTATAATATATAATTTTCTAACAACTGGTATTAGAGCCGAAGGTCTATTTCACTGATAAACTCACAAGAGAGAAGGGTTCCTGGTTCGAGTAGAGCAATGGCGGAAGATGGTAGGTTTAGGGTCAAAAAATTTAATGACCAAAACTAACAGATGTGGAAGATGCAGATGGAATATTATTTGTACCACAGAGATCTGTACCAACCATTGAGAGGAAAGGAAAAGAAGCTGACGAGTATGACAGACAAAATATGGGATATTCTCAACAAAGAAGCACTTGGAACAATACGGTTGTGCCTAGCATCGTCGTTAGCATTTAATATTTGAATGGAAACGACAATAGAGGGTTTAATGTCGACATTGGCCAAACTATATGAAAAACCGTCGGCCTCAAATAAGGTATTTCTTATGAAGAATTTATTTAATATGAATATGTCAGAAGGTGGATCTATTGTTGATCATTTAAATGAATTTAATACAGTTACTAGTCAGTTAAGTTCTGTAGGGGTAAATTTTGATGTTGAAGTTAGGGCTCTGTTATTTCTGTGCTCATTGCCAGAAAGTTGGAATGGTTTAGTTATGGCCATTAGTAACTCTACCTCTAGATCTATTACTTTAAAGTTTGATGATGTTGTCGGTGCAATCCTTAGCAAGGAAATGCGACAGAAAAACTCCGGTGAGACATCAGGTAATGCTTTGATTGCAGAGACTAGGGGAAGAAAAATGGAAAGAGGAAAGAGCCCTCGATATCATAGTAAGTCAAGAAAAGGCAGATCCAAGTCTAGGTCATGGATAGTGTGCTGGAAATGCGGGAAGAAAGGACACCTGAAGAAATACTGCAAGTTTCGGAAGGGAAAAGAAGGAGACGTGCAACAAGAAAACAATCATGAAGCGAATGTGACAGGTGATGTGTTGCAAGATGCCTTGATTCTTTCATTAGAAAATATTATTGATTTCTGGGTGGTAGATTAAGGGGCCTCATTCCATGCCACACCTTATAGGAAACATTTTCATGATTATTTTCAAGGAGATTTTGGACAGGTTTGATTGGGTGATGATAAACCCTATAAAATCATTGGAATGGGTACAATTTTCATTCAACAAAAAAATGGAAACCAATGGATATTTAAGGAGGTAAGGAATGTTCCATATTTGAAGAAAAATATGATTTCAACAGGGCAGTTGGGAGGTGAAGGCTGTGTAACTATTTTCACAGATAAAACCTAGAAGGTCACTAAAGGAACCCTGGTAATAGAAAAAGGAGAAAATGTTGGTACATTGTATTTATGCAATGGTATTTCTAATTTTGTTAATGCTTGAACCTCTATAGGAGAAGATACGACATTGTGGCATCATATGCTTGGGGACATGAGTGAGAAGGGGATGGAGATCCTTCACTCAAGAATTTTTTTGCCAGGTTTGAAGCATGTTGATTTGGAATTCTATGAAAATTGTGTTTATGGAAAACAGAAGAGAGAAATATTTCTCAAAGTTGGGAAAGAAAAGAAGAGTGAAAAATTAGAGATTGTGCATACAGATGTATGGGGACATGCTAAGGTATCATCTCTTAGTGCATCTCGTTATTGTGTTACTTTTATTGATGATGCAACTAGAAAAACATGGATTTATTGTATTCGAAATAAATATGAGGTATTTGATACTTTCAAGAAATGGAAAGATTTGGTTGAAAATGAAACAGGAAAAAGGTTGAAGTGTCTCAGATCAAACAATGGAGGTGAATATTGCGGCAAAGAGTTTGATAGTTACTGTTTAGAAAATGGAATTCGCAGAGAGAAGACAGTTCCAGGAACAACGCAACAAAATGGTGTGTCAGAAAGGATGAATGGGACAATCATGGAGAGTGCAAGGTGCATGAGATTGCATGCAGCATTGCTTTTACAATTTTGGGTAGATGCTATAGATATTGATGTTTATCTAATAAACATAGGGCCTTCAAGTTCCTTTATGGTGGTATTCTAGAGGAGGCATGGACAAGTAAAAATGTAAACTACTCTTTTTTAAAGACTTTTGGTTGTGAAGTGATCTAGGTGGCTCTAGAGACACACATAGGACAAAGAGGGCTTATGGAAGCTCAAAAATAAAAGTGATCAGAATGATTTAGGACTAGTACCAGAGTGTATATCTTGTCATCCTGATCGCAGTGGTGCAAATAGTTCATCAATCCGAGCTCGTACGAGGGAGAACGAGCCAGTCAAAGTTTTGGTCAAAGTTGGACTCTGTGCCAGGTTTAAGTGTCGTACAATTTGACCTACCCCAGGGCATGAAACCTAGCTCCTGAAAGAGGGTGAATTTGTTGGATCGTTAATTTTTCTAATATCCCCTATATTAGAGAAATTTGAAAAATGTGATTATTGTTTTAAAAAAATAAAAGAAAATATATAAATGTGAGGTGGCAGGCCATGACCCTTTCCATCCATCCTCCCAAAATCGCAGCTATAACAAATATTATTTAAAAATGGGTCAGCGACCATGACCCCACTGGACCCCCAACCAACCACCAAACTTCATAAATTTTATGTAAAGGGGTGGGCGGGCTACCTACGGTGGACCCGGCCCACACCCCAACCACATACCATATATGATAAGCGAAGCCGATGAGAGTTGAACCCAGGGCTAACGGGAGGGCTGGACTCGGCCATTTAATGGCCCCATATGTCACACTCAATGCGCAACCCAAAATCATGTACCACCCACTTAAATGCGACTAATCACCACTTGGACGGTTATAGCAATTAACTCCAAACATGACAACAGTACCCAAAAATTAATGTTTAAAAAAAATTTGTGTGTATTTTTGGGCAAGGGCGGGATTTGATCCCTCAACCTCCATGCTCTTAATTTATCTTCCAACTGTCGGGCCATGGGGTCCTTGGTAAACCCCACCCATGTTTTTATATATAAACCCATTTTTTATCAAGTGCGGAGAAGGGGATTTGTGAATGGAGGAACGGAACCACGTTATGCAAAGCGGAATGGGGGCCAAGGCATGGCACAAAAACTGAGACTGGATTTTTTAATTGTTTTGCAGGTGGAGCCATGATCCTGGAAAAACACAGGCAAAACCATGATTGAGCCAAATTTCCAGGAGGGTGAAAATTTTCCAGTGTATAGATTGGACAAGTTTTATGTCGATCTTACACCTCTCAGTGACACGAACTTGATGGTGTAGTCATAATTTTGATCTAAGAAGCAGAGCTTCAGATGACCCGGAGGAGGGAATCTTTGAGGAATCTAAAAGATTAATGTAGTCCCAGATTTCCACTTTTTCATTATTCAGAAATTTGAAAGTCAATTTTACACTATTCGACGCCACAAATCTAATGGTGCATTCAACTTTTCCATTTGATCATTTCATTTTTTGGCCACTTTTCAAAGTGGAGTGCAGGTGTCAGCATTCAATGTACGAGTAGTCATTCCATGAGATTCAAGACCACGAGATTAATGGTATGACTAGCTTTAGCAGTTTGAGATCCTTTTCTTCAGATGGCCCTAGGATGTGAGGTATATGCAGTATGTTCATGTACTTATTTTTGCTATGAGATGCATTGTGTTGCATAGATCCCTGCTTGATGTTTGATGTGGGATCTTGTTTTCTTACTTGTTTCATGATTCCTGCTTGATGCGATGCAAAATATTCTGTGGGATGTACTTGTTGTATGATTCATCATGTTTTGTTTGAGATCCCTTTGTTGTTATGTTGATGGGGATACTCATGTGTCGCCATGTATGTTTGCATTGAGATCCATTTTATGCCATGTTGGTAGGATTTTCATTATCATCATGCATGAGTTTAGGTCATACTGATAGGAGTCCTTTTTGAATGAGAGTTCCTGCAGTGAAACATCTCTTGGAGCCACTCCTGCGTGAGGGCATTTTCCTTGCATGATAGTGATGTCACCACCTATGTACATCATCATTATTGACAACACTTAATTCAACAGCCTACACCATCTTGACACTGGGGCCCGGAGACATAGTTCCTTCTGGACAAACTTTGTTATCAACATCTTGTTATTTTATGTCGTTGATGATTGTCATGTTCCTTCTTATTTATAGCATGCATTTATGTTCCTTTATGCTATTTTAATTGCAATTCTAATCACATCACGAAAGAAAAATATCTTGGCTAAATCCAGGAATTGAGTTGACTCAGTTCATGAAGCCTTTGTCCATAATAATAAAGAAAATAGAACAAAGCTTGAGGCAAAATCAAAGAAATGTACCTTTATTCGATATGGTGTTAATGATTTTGGTTATCGCTTTTATGATGATGAAAAACAAAAAATCATTAGGAACATAGATGCCGTATTCAATGAAAAGGTTTTGTATAAGGATCAACTGCAAGAAAAGAAACAGGAAAAGAAAACAGAGAATAAACAATGCTTGAAGACATCACAGAAAAAGTGATGATTCCTGAAAATCATAATGATCAATAGCAATAACAACAACCACAACAAAAAGAAGCACCTCAAACACCTGAAATTGGTGTTAGAAGATATACCAGGATAAGTAGACCCCCTGAATGATATTCTCCTTCATTATATTATGTATTGTTGACTGATTCTGGTGAACCAAAATGTTATGAAGAAGCAGTGCAGGTAGAAACCAGGAAGAAGTGGGAGCAAGCCATGAAAGAATAGATGGACTCCTTAACACATAACTAGTCATGGGACTTAGTCAGGTTTCCTCTAGGTAAAATAACATTGCAAAATACATGGGTTTACAGGTTGAAGGAAGAAGATGGAGGTAGACAAAGGTATAAATCTAGACTTGCGGTGAAGGGGTTTGCACAAAAAAAGGTTATAGACTTTGATGATATATTTTCTCTTGTTGTTAAAATGACTTCAATTAGATCTATTTTAAGTCTAGTATTAGCTGAAGATTTGCATCTTGAGCAGTTAGATGTAAAGACAACTTTTCTCCATAGGGATTTGGAGGAAGAGATATATATGCAACAACCACAAGGATATGAGGTAAAAGGGAAGGAGAAACTAATGTGCAGGTTGAAGAAGAGCTTGTATGGCTTAAAACAAGCTCCAAGGCAGTGGTATTTAAAATTTGACAGGTTTATGTCTGAACAAGGTTATACTAGATGTCACTCTAATCATTGTGTTTATCTCAAAAGACAAAATGATGGCAGCTATATTATATTGTTATTGTATGTAGATTACATGCTTGTTGCAGGTTCTAACATGCAAGAAATAAATGTGCTCAAAAGAAAATTGGCAAAGTCATTTGCAATGAAGGATATGGGTGTTGTGAAACAAATCCTTGGTATGAGAATAACTAGAGACAGGAAGAATCACAAATTAACATTGTCTCAGAATGAGTACACACAAAAGGTGTTGAAAAGTTTTAATATGCAGAATGCAAAACTAGTTAGTATACCTTTGGCTAGCCATTTCAAACTAAGTAAGGAAATGTGTCCTAAGACTTAGGATGAAATGGCTGATATGTCTAAAGTTCCATATGCATCAGTAGTTGGAAGCTTAATGTATGAAATGGTCTACACAAGGCCTGATATTGCACATGCAGTGGGAGTTGTAAGCAGGTACATGAATAATCCAAGAAAAGAACATTGGATGGCAATAAGGTGGATTCTTAGGTATTTGAGAGGTACCACAAATCAAGCATTATGCTTTGGTGGTTCAAACATTACTCTACAGGGATATGTTGATGCAGATATGGTGGGTGATAGAGATAACAAGAGGAGCACCACACGGTATTTGTTTACTGTAGGTGGAACAACTGTCAGTTGGGTCTCAAAACTGCAAATTGTTGTTGCACTCTCAACAACAAAAGCAGCGTATGTTGCTGCTACAGAGGCTAGTAAAGAAATGATTTGGTTACAAAGGTTCTGGATGAATTGGGTAAGAAGCAGGAGTTGGGCAGGTTATACAGTGATAGCGAGAGTGCCATACATCTTGTAAAGAACTCTGCATTTCATTCGAAGACTAAACATATACAACTCAAGTACCATTTCATATGGTCAACAATGGAAGATGGACATTTGAAGACGGAAGAAATACAAACTAGCCAGAATCCTATAGATATGTTAACAAAAGTTGTAACGAGGGAGAAACTGAGAGTTTTCTCAGTTTCAATTAGTCTTCAAGTATGATGAAGAAGATGAGAAACAACCAGGTCCAAAGTGGAGTCATTGTCCAGCAAATGAAGTAGTGGTGGAGTTGCTATAATCAGTCTCCAAGTGGGAGATTGTTGGGTGTGGAGCCTAATTATCTTCTATATTCAAAGGTATCACAACATTGGACCCCAGTTTGTAATGGGGTGACAAAGGTGCTCATAAAATATATGCTGCAGGTGGGGTCCAAGGGTGGCGACTGTAACCTTTGGGAGCCCCCCTGGTGGGGGATTAGGGGCAACGCCCACGATGCTAAAAATAGATGTAAAATTACCTTGTAAAATGTTGTAATTTCGTAGTCAATCTAGGTTGTTCATTAGGTGAAGATCTGAAGGTATAAGTTATGTTTAATTTAGGGTTTTTTCCCTAGAAGGAAACCCCTCATTATATATGGGGGAATTGTATTGCGTCTATGTATATCTGTATTCTGAGTGAGGAAGAGAGAGGAGATTGAGAGTGAAGAGGGAATTATAGCGGATCTGTTGTAGGTTGTGTCTATTTAGTTTGTTGGATAATATAAAAGGAAGGACTGGTTGTTTCTCCATGGATGTAGCCCAAACTGGGTGAACCACGTATAGTTGTGTCTCTCTTGTTTTATGTGTTTATATTTCTACAATATTTTATGTGTTCCATTGTTTTGTAGTATATAGTTTTCTAACAACTAGTATCAGAGCCGAAGGTCTATTTGGCTGATAAAATCGCAGGAGAGAAGGGTTCCTGGTTCGAGTGGGCGTAATGGAGGAAGATGGTAGGTTTAGGGTCGAAAAATTTAACAGCCAAAACTAACAGCTTTGGAAGACGCAAATGGAAGATTATTTTTACCAGATAGATCTATACCAACCATTGAGTGGAAAGGCAAAGAAGCCGACGAGTATGATAGACATAGAATGGGATATTCTCGATAGAAAATCACTTGGAACAATACGGTTGTGCCTAGCGGTGGCATTCGTGTTTAAGAGTTTAAAGGAAATGATGACAGAGGGTTTAATGTTGACATTGGCCAAACTATATGAAAAACCCTTGGCCTCAAATAAGGTATTTCTTATGAAGCATTTATTTAATATGAAGATGTCAGAAGCTAGATCTGTTGCTAATCATTTAAATGAATTTAATATAGTTACTAGTCAGTTAAGTTAGGGCTCTGTTATTTTTGTGCTCATTTGATGATGAAGTTAGGGCTCTGTTATTTTTGTGCTCATTGTCAGAAAGTTGGAATGGTTTAGTTATGGCCATTAGTAACTCTGTCTCTAGATCTAGTATTTTAAAGTTTGATGATGTTGTCAGTGCAATACTTAGCGAGGAAATGTGATGGAAAAGCTCCAGTAGGACATCAGGTAATGCTTTGACTGCAAAGACTAGGGAAAGAGAAATGGAAAGAGGAAAGAGCCCTAGATATCACAGTAAGTCAAGAAAAGGTAGATCAAAGTCCAGATCGGGGATAGTGTGCTGGAAATGTGGGAAGAAAGGACACCTCAAGAAAGACTGCAAGTCTCGGAAGGGAAGAGAAGGAGACACACAACAAGAAAACAATCATGAAGTGAATGTGACAAGTCATGTGTTGCAAGATGCTTTGATTCTTTCATTAGAAAATAATATTGATGCCTGGGTGGTAGATTCAGGGGCCTCATTCCATGCCACACCTGATAGGAAACATTTTCAGGATTATGTTCAAGGAGATTTTGGATAGGTTTGATTGGGTGATGATAAACCCTGTAAAATCATTAGAATGGGTACATTTTTCATAAAACAACAAAATGGAAATCAATGGCTATTGAAGGAGGTAAGGCATGTTCCAGATCTGAAGAAAAATCTGATTTCAACAGGGAGTTGCGAGGTGAAGGTTGTGTAACTACTTTCACAGATAAAACCTGGAAGGTCATTAAAGGAGCGCTGGTAATAGAAAAAGGAGAAAAGGTTGGTACATTGTATTTATGCAATGGTATTTCTAATTTTGTTAATTCTTTAACCTCTACAGGAGAAGATACAACATTGTGGCATCATAGGCTTAGGCACATGAGTGAGAAGGGGATGCAGCTCCTTCACTCAAGAAATTTGTTGCCAGGTTTGAAGGATGTTGATTTGGAATTCTGTGAAAATTGTGTTTATGGAAAACAGAAGAGTCAGATTTCTCAAAGTTGGGAAAGAAAAGAAGAGCAAAAATTTAGAGCTTGTGCATACAGATATATTGGGACCTGCTCAGGTATCATCTCTCGGTAGCTCTCATTATTACGTTACTTTTATTGATGATGTAACTAGAAAAACCTGGATTTATTATATTCGAAATCAATCTGATGTATTTGATACTTTCAAGAAATGGAAAGATTTGGTTGAAAATGCGACAGGAAAAAGGTTGAAGTGTCTCAGATCAGACAATAAAGGTGAATATTGCTACAAAGAGTTTGATAGGTACTATTCATAAAATGGAATTCACAGAGAGAAGAAAATTCCAAGAACACCACAACAAAATGGTGTGTCAGAAAGGATGAATGGGACAATCATGGAGATTGTAAGGTGCATGAGATTGCATGCAGCATTGCCTTTACAATTTTGGGTAGATGTTGTAGATATTGCTATTTGTCTAATAAACAGAGAGCCTTCAAGTTCCTTGGATGGTGGTATTCCAGAGGAGGCATGGACAGGTAAAAACGTAAACTACTCTTTTTTAAAGAGTTTTGGTTGTGAAGTGATCCAGGTGGCTCCAAAGACACACACAGGACAAAGAGGGCTTAAGGAAGCTCAAAAATGAAAAGTGATCAGAATGCTTTCGAACCAGTACCAAAGTGTAGATCTTGTCGTCCTGATCACAATGGTGTGAATGGTTCGTTAGTCCGAGCTCGTATGAGGGAGAACGAGTCAGTCACAGTTTTGGTTAAGGTTGGACTCTGTGCTAGGTTTAAGTGTCCTACAATTTGATCGACCCCGGGGCATGAAACCTAGCTCCATAAAGCGAGAGAATTTATTGGATCATTAATTTATCTAATATCCCCTATATTAGAAAAATTAGAAAAATGTGGTTATTATATATATAATAATATATATATATATATAATAATATATATATTATTATATATATATATATATAATATAGATATATATAGATAATAAATGTGAGGTGGCGGGCCATGACCCCCACCACCCGTCCCCCCAAAACCACAGCTATAGCAAATATTATTTAAAAATGGGTCGGCGACCATGACCTCACTCGACCGCCAACCAACCACCAAACATTATAAAGTTTATTTAAAGGGGTGGGCGAGCCACCTCCGGTGGACCCAGCCCACACCCCAACCTCATACCATATACGATACGTGAAGCTAGTGGGAGTTGAACCCATAGTCGACAGGAGGGTCGACCTCGCCCACACGGTGGCCCCATATGTCACACTCAACACACAACCCAAAATGATGTGCCCACTTAAATGCGACAATTCACCACTTGAACGGTTATAACAATTAACTCCAAACATGTCAACGGTGCCCAAAAATTAACGCATAAAAAAATTTGTGCGTATTTTTGGATGGGGGTGAGATTTGATCCCTCGACCTCCATGCTCATAATTTATCTGCCAACCATTGGGCCACAGGGTCCTTGGTAAACTCTGCCCATGTTTTATATATAAACCCATTTTTGATCAAGTGCGGAGAAGGGGATTTGAGAATGGAGGAACGAACCCACATTATGCAGAGCGAAACGGGGGCCAAGGCACGACATGGAAACCGAGACTGCATTTTTTAATTGTTTTGCAGGTGGAACCATGATCCTGGAAAAACACAGGTGGAATCATGATTGAGCCAAATTTCCAGGAGGGCGAAATTTTTCCAGTGTCCAAATTGGACAAATTTTATGTCGATCTTACATCTCTCAGCGACACAAACTTGATGGCGCAGTTAGAATTTTGATCTGAGCAGCAGATCTTCTGATGAACCGGAGGAGGGAATCTTTGAGGAATCTAAAAGATTAATGTAGCGCCAAATTTCCACTTTTTCAGAATTCAGAAATTTGACAGTCGATTTTACACTATTCGATGCCACAAATCTGATGGTGCATTAAGATTTTCCATTTGACCATGTCATTTTTCGGCCACTTTTCAAAGTGGAGTGTAGGTGTTAGCATTCAACGTGCAAGTAGTCATTCCATGAGATTCGACACCACAAGATTAATGGTATGACCAACTTCAGCAGTTTGACATCCTTTTCTTTATATGGACCTAGGATGTGATGTATATGTAGTATATTCATGTACTTGTTTTTGCTATGAGATGCATTGTGCTGCATAGATCTGTTATAGGCATATTTGGGCACTGCAACCCCAATCACATATGTCGATAAACCAAGGGCTCTTAAACCCCTAAAAGTTTTGTTTCATACCCTAAAGGATCAAGGTCAACTGATTACATCATTTCCCAGAAGTTCTCCCTGAAAAACTACTCAGAACTTGTCAAAACTGGACCATACAGACTCCTCCATGCTGAGGGTACAATGCATCTCACCTGTTACACACAAGGTGTGCGATGCATACTGAAAATCCCTTCTATAGGTTGTGATGAGCGAGAGAAAACAAATGGCAGAGGCAGTTTGCTAGGTGGAAACTCAGAGAATCTTCTAGAAACTGCTCATATGACACTTGCCTCTCTGAATTCGCCTAGGGATGAGTAAGAGATCATGAAATATCCAAGTGGAACAAGAACTATCAGTGAATGACACTAATCAAACCTATGAGCTGTTACTCACCCCTGTCAAATATTCTATATATGGATCCCTCATCCTAGAGATCCAGAGGCTGGAATTTTGTATTTTGTAAGGAAGTGCTGTTGGTTTCTCTTTGAAGCATTGTATTGTTGGGTGATCTAGGTTTTCATGAGGTGAAGAGGGCTTTCATGCTGGGAGGATGGCACTAGATCAGACAGCTCGGTTGTAATCCTCTCTTCTACTTATATCAATAAAGTTATTTGAGATTTCCTCCATATACTTGTGTATTTTTGAATCTTGTATTTGTGTATGCATTTGTATGGTTAATGCACATCTGATTCTACATTGTTTATGGTATCATAGATCTCTATGCTTTGATGGTATTTTTTTGCTTTGTCTTTATAGGTGTTCTTTGAAGCGAGACAAGTGAGAAAGGAGTGGAGAAGCTCTATCAAAGGAGAGAGGAAACAAGCAAGAAGCCAAGCGAAAGACTAAGGTTGGTGCTCTCTGCTTCTCTCTCATCTATCTCCCATAAAGGAAAACACAGGTTACTTTGAATTATTTTTTTCTAAGATAGCTACCCGTCTTAGTGGGACTAGCAGATCTGAATAGACACTAGTTTTCCCGAAAAAAAAATGGCGACTCCACTGGGGAACAAATAGTTTCTTTGTTTGTTACTGTTGGTTTCTTTATAAACTATAGACGGAGCATGAAGTTAAGCCAGCTAGCCTTCGAACTACTTTTGCTATGCAACTACAAAGTAGATCAATGCTGCTTCAGTCAATATCTAGGTTGGTTTATGAACTGAACATCTAACTTGCAAACATCCTAAGTGCCCTAGTGGTATCTCAATAACCTCATTAGATCATACCTCTATACTTCATGTTTACTGTCCATCATAATCGTGGCCTAAATCACTGAACTTAGCTGCAAACTGTGGGTGAAAACCAATCTCAGTCTCATCCCTGGACCATCGCACTATCTCTCATTGGCAGTCTGGATGCATCACACCTCTCGTGTGCTGTAGGTGAGATGCATCCCTATTTCCCTTAAGGGCAGGTGCGATGATTGAATGAGACTGTTTCTCTCTTCAGAAGTTGGTTTTTTCTTCATTGTTTTCAGCTCTATTCAGTAGTTTTGCTGCTTATGATCAGTACATCATTGTTGAAGACTTCTTCCTTCACATTATTTAGCCTCCATTGATAAGGAATTGTAAATGTTTTTGTGTATTTTTCATCATTTACAGTCCTCCTTTGCAAAAAGTATTTTAATCGAACTATTGTCTTTTGATTCAAAAGTGTCGTAATTGTCGTTTTCAGTTAAGAAAAAGAGTGTCGTAAAGTCTTCCTCTTTTAGATAGTCGATTGTACTTTTTTCAAAAGTATTTGATTTGAATTGTCAATTCTTTGAAGTGTCGAAAACATTTCTCCATTCGAAATTCAAAGTGTCGTCTTAATCTTCCTTTCGTTTTGAAAAGAAATTGTTAAAGTGTCACTTTGAAGAAAAGTAGTTCAGATCTGTACTTAGTTTTCTTTTTGGCATTCTCACATTAAGGAAACAGAAAAAAAAAAAATACATGCGGAAATTGATTTAGGAAAAGTGCATTTAGTGTGTGCTCTCTGCTCTTTGTTGAAAGAATCTTACTCTTGTTTCCTTAGTAGCTAGGATTTTCATTGCTAAAAGAAAGCAAACGACTGTTTATCATTTGTATTATATATTTAGGAATTGTACATCTACATCACGCAGTGAACCTTGAAAGGAAAACTTCTTAAGAAAGATCAACTATAAAATAAATCTCAATGAACATAAAAACGCTTTGGAACCTAACACACAACATCTAGAAGTCTAGGCTAGAGACTATTCCGAAGTCGTAAAGCCTGGTAACTATCATTTTCATCATAGGTTGGGTGATTCTTCCTCTTTGATACAACAAGTGTCAGTACGACCTTGTGCTCCCACGTACCGTCGAGTATATATTGGGAGACCACAATAGGTTGATATCCTTTATCCTTAGGAAGCCGTGTATGTCGCCCTATCGATCACAATGCACTAAACATAGCATTCAGGAATATTGACTGCCGTACGTAAAGTCCTCAGTAATTTCTCTATAATTTACCACTGAGGTGTATATTGCAGTTTTGTGATTGGTTTGGTAATCCCTCTATCTAGATTTCCAGAGTAGTCACTTTCGTTCCTTTTTGACTCCTTAAAATAAAAGGTTCATCTGAGCACTTGTCACTTCAGGATCATTAAAAATTGAAGGCGACTAAAGTCACCTTTAGCTTTTTCTCGACTCTTAAAAATTGAATAAGCAAGTTTTGTCAAAGTGTCATAAAATTTATTTAATTCGGAATAACATCATTGTTCCCTCGTTGATCTTAGGTTGAGATAATGGAGTCCACCAATCAAGGATTTCCCCTTGGGCAAAATCCTAGTCCTTTCTCCTCTTGGGGAGATATTGGTGCTCCTTATATGGCTACATTGTCCCTTCCAAGACTCACAATTGGCTTCCCAGTCTGGATATTCTTGACCTATGTCATTCAAAACACCGTAATTCCTCAGAAATCAAATCAGCAACCATATGATACTGGAGTTGCTCCCCCACCTTCTACTGTGTTTGTTTCTCCCTCTCCTTCTTCCTCTTTGCTTGGTGAAACTAGTGATACTAAAAACCAAGTAGCTGAGAAGAAGAAGAAAGGGAAGGAGAAGAAGAAGAAGAAGGTGGTTGCACAGGGGGCAACCATGCATCGTCCAATGAAAATCCACACACTGCACCTTCCAAACCCAAATCTCCATGTGTCCTTGCATCCCGCGGATCTTGAGAGACTAGTCTCCCCGCTTGCACAATCTAGTTTCTTCAGCCTCTATCGATCATGTTGAGAGTACACTATAAACTAGTGAAAATGAAGTCAATGGACAAAAAGGAAGATCTAAATTCCTTGTAGGTTGTGTGAAGGCAATCATGCCCTCCACCGTTGTCCTTTTCTGGATGAAGCTAAAAGAGTCTTGGATAACCATCTTACCTCACTACAACGACTTCCGCCTGGATACAAGAAACTCTTGCCAAGTCCATCACTAGTTGCAAATCTGACTGACATACGTCTGTTATCAGTTGAAGCACCTATCATTGAAGATAAACCCTCTGAGTCCACACCGGACCAAAGTCAATAGGTCGAGACAGTAGTCGACCCAGTCTTGTCTTCAGAAGGTCCACCTTTAGATGATACAATCTCCAAAGAGAATGAGAACGACACCATTCAAATTCTTTTTGTTAACACAGAGTCAGATGAACATGGGGGAAATATACCCATTCCTTTAACATAGGAGGGAAGTTACCCATTTCAAGAGATTCATCTGGCATTTTATTCGGTCCCTCCTCCAAGCAATCTAGTTTTTTCCTTTGATTGGAATCTACTAGAAGGACCCCACCTTCCATCTAATGTACCATTCTGAATCATAGTAAAAGCTTACAGAATGATCATGGCTGGCACTATCATAGATGAAGGGGCTTCCGTGAGTATCCTTTCCTCAAATGCTTGAAAAGCGCTTGGTTCACCATCGCTTCTGCCTGAGATTCAAAATTTGTCAGGCTTCAATAAAGGAACCAGTCAACCGTTAGGGATCCTTCCAAATTTGCCTATAACTTTGAGAAGGAAAACCGTTCATTTGAACGTGATGGTAGTCTAAGGGCCACTAGATTACAATCTACTCCTTGGGGGTGTCTACATTTACAACATGGGAGCTATTGTTTCCTCACTCTTTCGGGTGATGTGTTTCCTGTATGAAGGCAGGATGGTACAGCTTGTTGACCGGCTTTCATTCCCTGGTTCAAACACGGTTACTAGTCAAACACCATCCCTAAATGGTCTCTTTGCACAAGGAATGTCTCATCACCCTCCATTTCATCCACCTAATGACCATGAGTGATTCGGTGAATGTGACGAGACCCAGATGAAAAGATAGATTTCCTCGTAGGATATATGACCAGTTTGACACACCCATCCATGTAGGATATGGGATCATTCTGGAAAAGGATCTCCTCGTCGTAGGTTATATGATTGGTTTGACACACCCGTCTGTGTAGGATATGAGATTAGTTCGAAACAGGATCTCCTCGAAGGTTATGTGATTGGAAGCTCACACCATTCACCTTTGTCTATTTCAATGGACAAAGCTAAGGAAGTGTTTTGTTTGCTCCGCAGACGAAAGAATATTGCTTTAATGCAAGGACTTCCATATGGTAACCTGGAAACTCTAATTTTCTTTATACCTGGGGGCATGCAACCCTTTTTACGCAAGTGAAAAGAGACCAACGTAACTCTAACCCCATAGTATTTTACTAACTTCAACTTCTTAGGTTAGATGATTGGTCTGATCCACCATTCACCTTTGTCGGTAGCCCGACAAAGTGAAGGAAATGTTTTTTCTAAACTATCCTACCTAACCTCAGTAGTTCATTAACTCTTAGCTCTGTAGTTGGTCGTTTCTAGCTTGCACAAAAAAGGTGCTGAGCAAAGTTTCGCATGGGGCCAGCTCATTAAAAAATGAACCTACTAGTAAGAGACATCCTTAAAGACGACTGAAGCGAGCAATGTTTCCGCAAAGTTCAAGCTCGTTAAAAAATAAACCTGGCACTGAGCACATGTTGGCACAAGGTTCAAGCTCATTGAAAAATAAACCCACCTTTTGGTAAATAACCTTTGTGATCACATTACTATCATCCTTTTGAGCCTTGGTCGTGTTCTTACCATCATCTCCACTCTTTTAGCTGATCATACGCCTCCACTTTATTGTTTACCCTTTTAAGGAATAGCTGTGATGAATGATTCTACTAGCCACCCTCATTACACTACCGTGTTTGAAAAGTTCCAAGCCTACTTGGAACCAGTTGCTACCCAGATACATCACTCATTCCTCAAAAAACGATTCTCTTTTAAGCTATTTTTAGACTCATAAAATATGAAAAGATTGTTGAGCTACTGGGCTTTCCAGCTTGTTAAAGTAAAGGGAAGCACCATCCCTCCTCTATATTTTAATCTTTTTGGACCTGAGGGATCATTACGCAAAATGATCGAGTGCTTGTCTTGTTCAGATCACTAAAACTATCGAAAAATCATCCCTTTCGTATTATTTTATACTTTTTCGGACTTAAGGGATTCTACCACGAAAAAGGAATAATGGAGTTTACTTTCCATCTCTTTTCAGACTCTCTTAATATGAAAAGTACCGAGTTTTCTTTGTCCTTAAACTCGTTAAAACAACAACGACAAACTTGTCCATCCAGGCAAGAGCGAGTTTCGCTGTCGCTAGGCTCGCTAAAACATAGCGACAGGTTTTCCCGAAGGGAAAATTATAGAACAAGCATATGTTATCCTCCTCAAGCTTGACAACAATAAAGAGGTATTGGTCAGCAATGATTGGGGGAAAAGGGAAGAAAACTTGAAGAACTTCATGGGTAGCAGGTCGCTCTTGAACATGACACTTTCACTCCATCACCATGATTGAGTCGGGTTGGTTATTCCATTCACCATCACCATTGGTTCTTCATACCATCCATGGGGTTAACGCTACTGATCCATCACAGTGTCACCGATATGTTCAAGAGAAGTTGCTCAGAGAATTCAACAACCCAGCTAATGCCTCATCCACTGCAATACCTTCACGCTCCATTTTTCATGACCACCATCTTGAACCTTGTATCATCAGATCGTTTTCACCTCCACAAAATCATTTTCTTTGTTTCGTGTCGTAGATGAGGGATTCATTAAGGCCCTCCTACGATGGGTCACTTCTTGTCAACATCAGCTCATTATCCAAGAAGTTGACTTAGGAACAACCCTTTCAGTACTTTGAAGCTTGCATGCCTCAATGGCAAGTTTCTCACTTCCAGCAACAGGTTTACATCAATGGCCTTCGACCGAACGATTTTGCATGGTGTTCGACATCGACTCAGGTATTCACACCACATGAATTGTACTATAGTACCTTGAGGGTCATTATCATTATCATTGATTCCTCTCACGCCTATTAACAACTTACATCATTGGCTGGTAATCAGGCAATGTCTTTTCATGTTCGACTTCAGAACATCTTTTCACATGGATCGACTTGTACATCAGGCAAATATTGAACGAGTTTGAAGACCCTGGATCTAGTTTCATCCATCCGGGCTGTGATATATTTAGGAAAATAAAGACATCAAATGTACTCCATAGCTGCACAGATGATCATCCAAGCTAAGGATGATAGCTCTACCAGAATCACTAGTCTGCAACAACAGACAATTGTCTGTCCTATGTACATGAAAATGAATTTATAAAGTTGAGCATGGGAACACCCGCCTCAGCTATATCATGAAAAAAATATGAAGAAAATGTAATTTATTGTATCTTATTACATGTCACCTTCCAGTTCGAAAAACCTCAGATCCTCATGATAAAGCATTTCACCCAACCTTAGAGGATTTACGACCTCATGCTTTAGGGGGAAACTGTTATAGACATATTTGGGCATTGCAACCCTAATCACATATGTTGATAAACCAAGGGCTCTCAAACCCCTAAAAGTGTTGTTTCATACCCTAAAGGATCAAGGTCAACTGATTACATCATTTCCCAGAAGTTCTCCTTGAAAAACTACTCAGAACTGGTCAAAATTGAACCATACAGACTGCTCCATGCTGAGGGTGTGATGCATCTCACCTGTTACACAAAATGGGTGTGATGCGTACTAAAAAGCCCTTTTATAAGGTGCGATGAGCGAGATCAGACAAATGGAAGAGCCAGTTTGCTAGGTGGAAACTCAGAGAATCTTCTAGAAACTGCTCATATGACAGTTGCCTCTTTGAATTCGCCCAGGGATGAGTAAGAGATCATGAAATCTCGAAGTGGAACCAAGAACTATCAATGAAATGACAGTAATCAAAAACCTAGAAGTTGACTCACCCCCTTGCAAATATCTATATATGGATCCCTCATCCTACAGATCCAGAGGCTGGAATTTTGTATTTTGTAAGGAAGTGTTGTTGGTTTCTCTGTGAAGCATTGTATTGTTGGGTGATCTAGCTTTTCATGAGGTGAAGAGGGCTTTCATGCTGGAAGGATGGCGTTGGATCAGATAGCTGGGTTGTAATCCTCTCTTCTACTTCTATCAATAAAGTTATCTAAGTTTTCCTCCATATAGTTGTGTATTTCTGAATATTGTATTTGTGTATGAATTTGTATGGTTAATGTACATCTGATTCTACATTGTTTATGGTATCATAGATCTCTATGATTTGATGGTATTTTGCTGCTCTGTCTCTACAGGTGTTATTTAAAGTGGGACAAATGAGAAAGGAGTGGCGAAGCTCTATCAAAGGAGAGAGGAAACAAGCAAGGAGCCAAGCGAAAGACTAAGGTTGGTGCTCTCTACTTCTCTCTCATCTATCTCCCATAAAGGAAAAGATAGGTTACTTTGAATTGTTTGTTTCTAAGATAGCTACCCGTCTTAGTGGGACTAACAGATTTGAATACACACTAGTTTTCCTGGAAACAAGATCCTTGTTTGATGTTTGATGTGGGATCTTGTTTTCTTACTTGTTTCATGATTCCTGCTTGATGTGATGTGGAATCATCTGTGGAATGTACTTGTTGTCATGATTCATCATGTTTTTTTTGAGATCCCTTTGTTGTTATTGTGATGGGGACACTCATTTTTCACCATGTATGTTTGCATTGAGATCCCTTTTATGCCATGTTGGTGGGATGTTCATTATCATCATGCATGAGTTTAGGTCATACTGATAGGAGTGCTTTTTCAATGAGAGTTCCTGCAGTGGAAAATCTCTTGGATCCACTCCTGCGTGAGGGAATTTTCCTTGTATGATAGCCACATCACCACCTATGTACACCATCTCGACACTAGGGCCTAGAGATGTAGTCCCTCTTGGACAAACTCTGTTATCAACATCTTGTTATTTTATGTTGCTGATGATTTTCATGTTCCTTCTTCTTTACAACATGCATTTATGTTCCTTTATGCTATTTTAATTGCAATTCTAATAACATCACAAAAGAAAAATATCTTGGTTAAATCTAGGAGTTGAGTCGACTCAGATCATGAAGCCTTTCTCCACATCAATAAAGAAAATAGAAAAAAGCTTGAGGCAAAATCAAAGAAATGTTCCTTTATTGGATAAGGTGTTAATGATTTTGGTTATCAATTTTATGATTATGAAAAACATAAAATCATTAGGAGCAGAGATGTCATATTCAATGAAAAGGTTTTGTATAAGGATTAGCTGTAGGAATGTTGGGTTGTGTTATATTCTTTCCACATAGTTAACAGGGGGTTTGAGGGGTACCCGTAACCCCACTTTATGGGGTCCGGGGCAGCGCCCCATAAAATTTTGGTTTTGGACCCTATGTTAGGTTACGCGGACCCACCTATGGTTTTGTGCATGATTTTCACACATGTTTTTTGGACGCGATGGTTTTCAGTCCATGGTATTGGATGCGATGGTTTTTTGGTCCATGGAATTGGACGTGATGGTTTTTTCGGTCCATGGTATTGGATGCTTCGGCATGTATAAATATGTATTGTAACATTGAAAGGAATATAATGAAAAATCAAGCTGGTAGTCTCGGTTTTGAGATCCAGTGGGAAATCTCTGTGTATATGTGTTTTATGTGTTATGCTCTTGCATTTTTATTTTTCCTGTGATTTAGAATTCGTATGTAGGTAATTTATGTACGGGGTTAAAACCTACATTTGGTATCAGAGCTGTTTTGGCTTCAAGGTGACGCCTTTGTTGCTGAGGGGTTTCGCTCGGGCCTGTGGTAGACCCTGTTCAGTGGGAGATCTGCGAGGTCGATTCTGGTGGTGAAAGAATATGGCGAGAAGTGGAAAGATAGAGATTGAGAAGTTCAATGGCCAGATTTTTGAGTTGTGGAAACTCAAGATGGAGGATCTGTTGGTGGATAAAGATCAGTGGATCCCGGTAGATCCGGGTACTAACCCAACGGGAGTGACCGATGAAGAATGGAAGAAATTGGATCAGAAGGCAAAGAGCACAATACGATTGTGTGTCTCAGATTCAGTATTGTTTAATGTATCAGGGGAAGCTACGACGAAGGCTCTGTGGGACAAGTTAAGGACTTTGTACCAATTTAAGTCTCTGGTGAATAAACTTTTCCTACGGAAAAAGTTGTATAACCTGAGGATGAAAGATGGAGACTCGGTGATAGAGCATCTGAATGCATTTAATACTGTGGTAAGTCAGTTATTATCTGTTCATATTAAAATTTCAGATGAAGATAAGTGCATCAGTTTGTTGTGTTCTCTACCAGACTCGTGGGATAGTCTGGTTATTGCAATAGGTAGCAATGCAACTGCTTTGCAGTTTGATGAAATAGTCTCAGCCTTGCTGACGGAGGAGATGAGAGGGAAAAATATGGACAACCAGAATGGTGATGCCTTGTCTGTACGAGGACGGTCCCAGAACAGAAACAAAAATAAGTCATCGAGTGGGAGATCTAAATCTAGAGGGAGATCTAAATCTCCAGGAAAACCTACAAAGGTGGTGTGCTGGAAATGCGGAAAGGAAGGGCACTTCAAAAGGGAGTGTAAATCTAAAGCTCCTGATAAAGGAAAGGGATCTGATGATGCTCCTTCTGCAGAGGCGAAAACCACCTCAGATGAAGGTGGGGATGTGTACTTGGCTTCTTCAAGTACACATGTAGATCATGAGGCATGGTTGATTGACTCAGGTGCATCCTTTCACTTCACTCCCCATAGAGAGTGGTTCTGCGAGTATGAGAAATACGATGGTGGTGATGTCTTCTTAGGAGATGATAGGAAGGCTAGAATCATTGGTCGTGGAAAAGTAAAGTTGAAGTTGCAAGGTGGAAGGGTTAGAACCCTTCCGGGTGTTCTGCATATTCCTGCACTAGCCAGAAATCTGATTTCTGTAAGCAAGTTGGATGATGCAGGTGTAAAGACAGTGTTCGAGAAGGATACCTGCAAGATGGTTCGAGGAGCACTGGTATTGATGCGGGGAGTTCGGATTGGAACTCTGTACAAGCTGCAAGGTAGCACTGTTGTTGACGGGTGCAATAGTTCTATGGTTCCTGAAAAGGGAGTAGAAAATCTAGTGGTCTCTGGAGAGAAGACCATGTTGTGGCATCAAAGG
>APFE031549043.1:8520-27223 GCA_000404065.3 Pinus taeda
AATCTGTGGAATATAATAAGAAAAATAAGTAAACTATTATAAGCATAGAACATACCATAACTTAACATGGTATCAGAGTTGAGGTGAAGACAAAGCCCAAGCAAGAGCAAGAGCAATCACCGAAGAGAAGATTGGCAAGGCTATCCTAAAGAATGATGGGGTCCTCAACACTTTTCCTGCCAAAGACAAGCTCCGTGAGAAAGATGACTATCACAGATGGAAGATGTCTATCGGTCTAACCCTTGAGAATCAAGGAGTGTTGGATCATGTGAGAGGCAATATTATTGAGCCTCCATCAAATGCATCTACTGCTGCATGGAACAAATGGAAAACCGCAAAAGTCAAAATAGAAGATCATCTATGACTCTATCGACAAGCACTTGGTGGCCTACATCTCTGAATTGGACACCTCCAAGGAAGTCTACAATAGACTGGTGAGTTTATTTAAAGTTAATGATGCAAATCAAGTTTTGTTTCTTAGAAATAAACTGAGGGAAATCAAGAAGGGTAAATATGAGAGTATGAAGGCATACTTGTTAAGAATAACCGAGATCAAGAACGATCTCCTATCTATTGGGGAGGCTATTACTGACAGGGAAATGGCACTCACAACTCTTGGAGGATTACCATCCGAATGGTTCATGTTCAGGACTACTCTTCTGAACAATAATGTAATTCCTAGTTTCAAGGAATTAATGGCTAGATGCATTCAAGAAGAAACAAGGGACTAAGAGCAGGAAATGCCCATGCCTAAAGGTCCTCCTGCTGCCTTTTCTTCTCATTCTAAGAAAAGAAATAATTCCGTGACTAAATCAAAAGGAAAGGCTAGATATAAGGGTGGAAGAAGAGGACGATGTTTCATTTGCAATAAAGCATGTCACTATGCAAGGGAATGCCCTGATAGAAAGGACTCACACTGTGACGATGATCAAAATCCCTCTCATGGTAATTGAAGGGATGGAAAATTCAATAGCAAAGGTAAGAGGAGAGTTGGGAATCGAGGAAGAGGACAACCATTCAAGAAGGCTAGAAATTCCAAGATGTATTAAATGCACCTGACCTCAAAAAGAACCTTGTGTCCATCTCGGCAATGGAAGACAAAGGCTACAAGGTAACCTTCAACAATGGCAAGGTACGTAAATGGAAAAAAAATGTTAAAGATGCCTTTACTCTTGGGTTTAGTGTTGATTCATTATATCAGGCCGATGGAAGTCTGCTGGGTGTCATGTCTTATCACACATCTCTTCAGTCCGAACGTTGGCATCGGAGGTTTGCCCCCCTTCATTATAAAGCTATACTCCATGTAAAACAAATGGTGAGAGGGATGCCCGAATTCTGAGTAGAGAAAGAAGGTGTATGTCCAAGATGTGTTGAAGAAAAGCTCAAAAGGGGACCATTCCCCTCAAGCCAAAGCAAGACCTCCGATATATTATAGTTGGTTCACTTAGGCATACCTAAGGTTAGCATTAAGAGGGAGACTAATACACCACATACTTCTGAGCAGAATGGTGTGGCGGGAAGGAAGAATTGTACAACTGTGGAAGTTGTCTAGGCCATGCTACATGATCAAAGAAAGCTAAAGTTTCTATGGGCTGAAATTACAAACACCGCCATATATGCCCTCATCAAGCATTGGGTTCTAAGACTCCTGAAGAAAAGTTCACCGGTAAGAAATATGATGTTTCTCATTTTTAGAATTTTTGGAAGCCCTGTATATTTTCATGTACTAAAAGAGAAAAGAAATAAATTGGGTGCATCTGGAAAGAAGGGAATTTTCGTGGGCTATGGTGAAAATACTAAAGGCTATAGAATTTATGTAGCCAGCCAAAGGGAAGTTGTAATTAGTCATGATGTCACCTTTGACGAAGATATGGCTCTCAGCAAGGTGAACAATCTTCTGACATTGAGGAGCTCTCAAGAAGCCGACACCAGGGAACCGAAAGAAAAGGATGATGAATTAATGCCTGATGTAGAAGAACCCATGGATCTGATTGATCCTCCTCCACATGTACCTTCCTCTTCTAGGAAGAGGCCTTCATGGCTTAGGGGGATACTTGATGATGCTGAAGGACATGCTACACCCCGAGGAACCTTTCATGAAAGTAAGAAACCTAATAGGTATCATGGATATCTAACCATCATGAGCACGATCATACAAAATAAGCCTTCATCATTCTCAAACACCATCAAGCGTCAAGTATGGAAGGATTCTATTACCGAAGAATATGAGTCTATTATGGAGAATGATGTCTGGGAAGTAGTTCCTAGACCTTAGGACAAGGCAGTTGTTACTTCCAAATGGCTTTTCAAGACAAATCATGCAACAGATGGAAGTACGGAAAAGTATAAGGATCGTTTTGTTGCTTGTGGTTTCTCCTGGAAGGAAGGTATAGACTATGATGTGATATTTTCACCTGTTGCTAGATATATGACCATCTGCTCGATCATAGCCCTTATTCACAAGGTTGGAACCTACATCAGATGGAGGTCAAGACCACGTTCTTGCATGGTTCAATCAAAGAAGAGGTCTATGTGGAGCAACCCAAAGGATTTGAGATTTATGATCGAAAATCTCATGTATGCAGGTTGAAGAAGGCTCTCTATGGGATGAAGCAAGCACCCTGAGCATGGTATGAGAGGATCGACAACTACTTGATGAAGCTGGGATTCACTAGGAGTGCAGCCGATCCTAACCTTTAATTTAAGGTTGAAGATGACAAGCCTCTCATACTGGTGCTATATATGGATGACCTCTTTCTAACAGGTGCAGACCCTCTCATTCACAAATGTAAGAGGGAGTTGGCTTCTCAATTTGAAATGAAGGCTCAAGGACTTGAAGTATGGCAGAAGCCAAGGGAAATTTTCCTGTCTCAAGGAAAATATGTGGTAAAGATATTGGAAATATTCGGTATGATGGACTGCAAGCCTGTGACTACCTTGAGGATCTTAACTTTTAGAAGTTATATGGTAGTGATGTCGGACTAGATTTGGGAAATGCCTCTGAGTTTCAAAAACTCATTCACGTTGATGTTCTTGGTGAACCTCCGTCCAAACATATGTTTTGCAGTTAGCACTGTGAGCTCATATTTGGTTGAGCCTCACTGGATTGATGCCAAGAATCTTCTAAGATATCTTCGTGGCACAATTACTAATGGATTGAGATACACTGCTGGAAATATGAAACTGCATCATTATTCGAATGCTGATTAGACAGGTAGTGTGGAGGATCACTGGAGCACTTTTTAGTGTTGTTTCTCTTTGGATTCTGCTTCAATATAATGGATGAGCAGGAAGTAGAAGTCGGTTGCCATAAGCACCACGAGACCAGATACATGTCTACGAGTATGATCTCGTATGAAGCTACCTGGTTGGGGAAGCTCTTCAGTGAGCTGTTTGACCACATATCACTGTGATTATATGTAACAACCAGAGGTGGGATTCGATTATTAAGGAATACCGTATTCGTTGATTGCTCCAGTAGATAAACATCATTTTGGATATGGTAAGTCGATGAGCAAGGAGGCTCCATCACATTAAGATGATGTACAGGTCGATACACCTTGTCAAAGCCCCAAGGAAAGATCTAATCTGTGATATTCCCAAACAACTTGGAGTTGACAAGAAACCCTTGTATAAGGGTCCTCCATGTTTCATACATTGATCTCTGGGAGCTTTGAGGGCTTGCGGTTCTTACTGGAACAACATACGACCACAGGGTGACTCACCCTCCCCTGGTGGTGCGCACTGGAACAATATGATTCGCTCTCTTGTGGGACAAGATGATTCACTCTCTTGTGGAACAGGATGATTCGCTCTCCTGTGTAGTAGGATGATTAGTTCTCCTGTGAGGCCTGGATTGATGTGTTCTCCATGGCGATTGTAGCAGGATTGATGTGTTCTCCTGTGAGGCCTGGATTGATGTGTTCTCCATTGCGGCCTGGATTGATATGTTCTCCATGGCGATTGTAGCAGGATTGATGTGTTCTCCTGTTGAGGCATCCTACCCATGCAGTCTAGGACTCATGGGAAGTACCTCTCATCTGATCAATGAGCAGGGAAATGAAACTAGGGACCATAGTAGTACTGATGGATGCATCATTTTATCTACCATACTCCCTATGCTAGGATGACCTCATTGATCTGGGATCAATGATACTGGTTTGGGACCAGTGGTAAGAGTTGTACCATACGATGACGCTGACTTCGGGTCAGTTGAGACTGGTCTAGGACCAATGGTACATACTCTGAGACTGACTTCGTGTCAGTGCAGTACCAGTCTGGGACCAGTGAGAGTTGTACATACTATGACGCTGACTTTGGGTCGGTTGAGACTGCGATACTGGTCTAGGAACAGTGGTAGGAGTTGTACCATACTATGACGCTGACTTGTGGTCGGTTGAGACTAGTCTGGGACCAGTGGTACATACTCTGAGACTGACTTTGTGTCAATGCAGTACTAGTCTGGGACTAGTGAGAGTGGTACATACTATGACGCTGACTTCGGGTCGGTTGAGACTGGTCTGGGACCAGTGGTACACTCTCTGAGACTACGATACTGGTCTGGGACCAGTGGTAAGAGTGTTACTTACTATGAAGCTGACTTCGGGTCGGCTAAGACTGGTTTGGGACCAGTGGTACACACTCTGAGACTGACTTTGAGTCAGTGGAGGATGATACTGGTATAGGACCAGTGGAGTTGTACTCACTATGACGCTAACTTCGGGTTGGTTGAGACTGGTCTGGGACCAGTGGTACATACTCTGAGACTAACTTTGAGTCAGTATGATACATCCTCGATCATTTCTTCTTCTTCATAATTCAGACAAAAGCAGAGCAAAACAGAGAAAAACAGTACCGATTAGTACAGGGAAGAACAAGACAAAGCATAATAGGCAGAATAGAGTAGAGCAAGGAAAGGGTCAGGCTATACAGGGCAGTGCATTTGATGGATGAATAGTAACGACCGATAGAGAGATTGCAGATGAAGTTCTCCCTGGTTGAGAGGGAGTGTTAAAATTGGAAACCAGGGCAAGACTTCATGTGGGTCATCTTATTCATGGCTGACAATATTTTTATTAGATTCCTCTTGTTGAGAGGTGTAGGATTGATATAAATATCATCTGATTCTGATAAGTATTCATGGAGATATGAATATATTTTGATTATGGAATTATTATCAAGCCGACCTACAACTCATGTAGGCTCAGAAGCCCAACAGTCGCATCTATTCAAACACCAACGTTGTCTATAAATATAAGAGGACTTTTCCTCATTTGCACTCACTCTTCTCATCACATCTCTCTCTCTCTACTGCGCAGAAATGAGTCTCTTCTCTACTACGCAGAAATGGGTCTCTCTCTCACACATGTGAAGCCGAAAGCTGTTGAACCTGAAGCTGCAATTGCAAATCCAAAGATTGACCTACGTGGCCTAGAATATCTCCTCTTTGGAACTACACTGTAGGTTCATCTGAACCTCCTCTGAAAACCACAACTTTTGGTGGTGGAATAAAGTCAATCCGATGAACAGTTTACAAGATATCAACTGCCCTAGTTTGAAGCTGGAAACTACTGAAATTGAAGCTACAACTACAGAAGTAAAGATTGGCCTATGTGGCCTAGAAGATCTCCTCATCTGAACTGTGCTGTAGGTTCATCTGAACCTCCTCTGAAAGCCGCAACTTTTGGTGGTGGAATGAAGTCAATTCGATGAACGATTTGCAAGATATCGACTGCCCTAGTTTGAAGCGGGAAGCTGCTGAAACTGAAGCTGCAACTACAGAAGTAAATATTTACCTTCGTGGCCTAGAATATCTCCTCATCTGAATTGCAATATAGGTTCATCTGAACCTCCTCTAGAAGCTGCAACTTTTGGTGGTGGAATGAAGTCAATCCGATGGTCGGTTTGTGAGATATCGTCTGCCCTAGTTTGATAATGAAGCCACTAATGCTGATGCTGCTGATCTAGGGTTTGCTACTGCTGATATGAATAAGATTTATTGTACTATTTCTCTCTGCTGAATTATTGAAGATAAAAGAAGATTTGATCAAAGGGTTTCCCCACACATTGTGGGGTTTGTCCTTGGCTAGCCGCCACATCTTGTGTCTCTTGTCTTGGCTTATTTTCTATCGATCATTTAATGTTCTATCTGCACTTTACTTTATGTACATGTGATTGCTAATCTATGGAATATAATAAGAAAAAGAAGTAAACTTTTATAAGCATAGAACATACCATAACTTAACAGAACTTGATACTTACTGTACTCTCTTTCATGAATTTCGAGATATATTTGCATGGTCATATGAAGAGATGTCGGGGATTAACTCTAGTATAGTTGAACATGACATCAAAATGTATGCTGATGTCAAACCAGTACGACAACGACTTCGACCTATTCATCTAAAGAAAGTCGCTGCCATTAAATCAAAAGTTGAAAAGCTTTTGCATGCTGGTTTCATTTACCTATACCTCTTACTGATTGGGTTTCCAACATTTTTCCTATCATGAAAAAGCAGGGGACAATTCGAGTGTGCATCGATTATAGGGATGTAAATCAGGCTTATCCAAAAGACAATTATCCTACTCCTTTTATTGACCAGATTATTGACGAACGTGTCGGATGCAAAATTTTCTCATTTATGGATGGTTTTTCCAATTTCAAGCAAATCAATATCCGCCCACACGACCAATCTAAAACAACCTTTATTTGTCCATGGGGCACATTCGCTTATAGGAAACTCCCTTTTGGTTTGAAGAATGCAGGGGCCACATTTCAGAGGGCAGTGGAATATGCCTTCCATGACATCAAGCATATTTTTCAACCTTACCTTGATAATTTACCTGCTCATTCACGAGAGCAGACTGATCACCCATAGCATTTGAGAACAATATTTTTACGGTGCCGACACTACAAGATATGACTAAATCCACACAAATGTGTGTTTTGTGTTGGTTTTGGTCAATTTCTTGGATTTGTAATGTCTAGAGATGGAATTTGACTCGATCCCTTAATGGTTCAGGCAATTCTTGACTTGCCTCCACCTTCAAATATTTTACAGCTACAGAGACTCTAAGGGAAGGCTTACTTTCTGAGGATGTTCATTCCCAATTACGCTGAAATGGCTAAAGGTTTTACACGTCTTTTGAAAAATGGGATACACTTCCATTGGGATCAGGTTGTGCAAGCTTCCTTTGATGCTCTTAAAGATACATTGAATAGAGTGTCATTAATGTATTCTTTGAATTATCAAAATGACTATTACATGTACGTCACCACTTTAGATACAACCATTGGCATGGTTTTAGTCCAAGAGGAAGATGGGATAGAACATCCAATATATTATTTGAGCCGCAAACTCAATGATACAGAAAGTAAGTACTCTTATGTCGAAAATTTATCTTTAGCAGTTGTGCAAGTTGTTCAAAGATTTTGCCACTACATTCTACTCTAGAAGACCACTGTCATTTCAGATTGCAACCCTAATGTTGGGTTGTGTTATATTCTTTCCACGACTAGCCCACGTAGATAACCGGGGGGTTAGGAGGGGGGCAGAGCCCCCCCTTCGTTCCGCCGATTGCATAGTGGGGAGAGTCACAAGGGGTTTGAGGGGTGCAGGTAACCCCACTCTATGGGGTCTGGGGCAACACCCTGGAAAATTTTGGTTTTGGACCCTATGTTAGGTTGGGCAGACCTACCTATGGTTTTGTGCATGATTTTCGCACATAGTTTTCGACGCGATGGTTTTCAGTCCATGGTTTTGGACATGATGGTTTTTGGTCCATGGTATTGGATGCTTCATCATGTATAAATATGTATTGTAACATTGAAAGGATCATAATGAAAAATCAAGCTAGTAGTCTCAGTTTTGGGATCTAGGGGAAAATCTCTGTGTATATGTATTTTATGTGTTATGCTCTCGCATTGTTTATTTTCCGTGTTTTAGAATTCGTATGCAGGTAATTTATGTATGAAGTTGAAACCTACATTTGGTATCAGAGTTGTTTTGGCTTCAAGGGGATGCCTTTGTTGTTGAGGGGTTTCGCTCAGGCCTGTGGTAGACCCTGTTCAGTGGGAGATCTGCGAGATCGATTCTGATGGTGAAAGAAGATGGTGAGCAGTGGAAATATAGAGATCGAAAAATTTAATGGTTAGAGTTTTAAGTTGTGGAAACTCAAGATGGAGGATCTGTTGGTGGATAAAGATCAGTGGATCGCGGTAGATCCGGGCACTAAACCAACGGGAGTGACCGATGAAGAATGGAAGAAGTTGGATCGGAAGGCAAAGAGCACAATACGATTATGTGTCTCAGATTCAGTATTGTTAAATGTATCAGGGGAAGCTACGACTAAGGCTTTGTAGGACAAGTTAGGGACTTTGTACCAATCTAAGTCTCTGGTGAATAAACTGTTAATACGGAAAAAGATGTATAACCTAAGGATGAAAGATAGAGACTTGGTGATAGAGCATTTGAATGCATTTAATACTGTGGTAAGTCAGTTATCGTCTGTTGATATCAAAATTTAAGATGAAGATAAGTGCATTAGTTTGTTTTGTTCTCTACCAGATTCGTGGGATAGTCTGGCTATTGCAATATGTAGGACATGAGACGGAAAAATATGGAGAGCCAGAATGGTGATGCCTTGTCTATACGAGGACGGTCCCATAACAGAAACAAAAATAAGTCATCGAGTGGGAGATCTAAATCTAGAGGGAGATCTAAATCTCCAGGAAAACCTACAAAGGTGGTGTGCTGGAAATGCGGAAAGGAAGGGCACTTCAGAAGGGAGTGTAAATCTAAAGCTCCTGATAAAGGAAAGGGATCTGATGATGCTCCTTTTGTAGAGGCGAAAACCACCTTAGATGAATGTGGGGATGTGTACTTGTCTTCTTCAAGTACACATGTAGATCATGAGGCATGGTTGATTGACTCAGGTGCATCCTTTCACTTCACTCCCCATAGAGAGTGGTTTTGCGAGTATGAGAAATACGATGGTGGTGATGTCTTCTTAGGAGATGATAAAAAGGCTAGAATCATTGGTCGTGGAAAAGTAAAGTTGAAGTTGCAAGGTGGAAGGGTTAGAACCCTTCCGGGTGTTCTGCATATTCCTGCATTGGCCAGAAATCTGATTTCTGTAAGCAAGTTGGATGATACAGGTGTAAAAACAGTGTTCGAGAAGGATACCTGCAAGATGGTTAGAGGAGCACTGGTATTGATGCGGGGATTTCAGATTGGAACTCTGTACAAGCTGCAAGGTAGAACTATTGTTGATGGGTGCAACAGTTCTATGGTTCCTGAAAGTGGAGCAGGAAATCTAGTGGTCTTTGGAGAGAAGAACATGTTGTGGCATCAAAGGCTTGGACATATTGGAGAGAAGGGCCTTTGAATATTTCACGGTAAAGGTATGGTAGAAGGTATTAGTTATAGCTCTCTGGATTTTGATTTCTGTGAAAATTGTGTATACGGGAAGCAGAATCGGGTGAGTTTCCCCTCTGGTGGTAAGAAGGCGAAACAAATATTAGAGCTTGTGCACAATGATGTGTTTGGACCTATGAAGTTTCCATCATTGGGTAAGTCTATGTAATATATATCATCTATAGATGACTTCTCAAGGAATATGGGGATATATTTCCTTAAGAAGAAATATGAAGTCTTTAATAGGTTTAAAGAATTTAAGGCTCTAGTGGAAAACCATACAAAGAAGAAGATAAAGGTGCCAAGGACAGATAACGGTGGAGAGTTTTGTAATAAGGAATTTGAAAAATTCTGTAAGAAGTGTGGTATAGTACGACAAAAGACTGCTCCATATACACCTTAGCAAAATAGAGTTGCAGAAAGAATGAACAAGATGTTGATGGAAAGGGAAAGAAGCATGCTCAGTGGTGTCAGGTTAGGACAGGAATTCTGGGCAGAGGCGGTGGAGACAACATGTTACCTGGTCAATAGATCACCTTCATCAACATTGGAGGATAAGACTCCATAAGAGGTTTGGATTGGTAAGAAACCCTCTCTTTCACATTTGAGGGTATTTGGATGTGATGCATATGTACATGTTCCAAAGGAGAAACGAACCAAGTTGGAAAGTAAATCTAAAAAGTGCATCTTTATTGGGTATAAGGATGGTTTAAAGGGTTATAAGCTTTGGAACCCAGTAACAAGGAAGGTTGTGTATAGCCGAGATGTAGTGTTTAGAGAGGTGAAAGATGTTATTAAACATGAATTCCAACCAAAGGAACCTGATAAGATAGAGTTTGAGCTAAAGGATGAAGAATCAGACTCTACAACAGAGGACAAATCAGAAGATGAAGAGCCACAAACTCCAGGTGTGAGAAGATAAGTTTGAGAGAGAAGGAAACCAAAAAGGTATAGTCCATCTTCTTTTTGTTCAAATTTTGCTTTATCTATTACTGATGATGATCCCAATACTGTGAAGGAAGTAGTAGATTCAGAGGATGGAAAACCTGGAAAGAGGCCATGGTTGATGAAATGGCATCTTTACACAAAAACGAGGCTTGGGATCTGGTGGAGTTGTCGGCTGGAAGGAAACCCATTAGTAGAAAATGGGTGTTCAAGAAGAAGACAAATGCAGAAGGAAAGGTGGAGAAATGCAAAGCTCGGTTGATAGAAAAAGGTTATTCTCAGGTGTCGGGAATTGATTTTGGTGATATTTTTTCTCTTGTTGCCAAGGTAGCTTCTATTAGATTACTTTTATCTATTGCTGCTGCTTTTGATTTTGAGGTAGAACAGATGGATGTGAGGACAACATTTCTTCATGGGGAGCTGGAAGAGGAGATCTACATGAAGCGACCTAAAGGCTTTGTAGTGAAGAGTAAGAAAGAATTGGTATGCAAGTTAACGAAGTTTCTGTGTGGGTTAAAATAGTCACCAAGGATGTGGTATCAGAAATTTGATACATTTGTACGAGGACTTGGCTACACCAAAAGCAAAGCAAATCATTGTGTGTATTTTAAATTAATTGGTGACCGTGTTATTTATCTGGTCTTGTATGTGGATGATATGTTGTTGGTTGGAAATGACAAAGAAATTATCCAGGATTTGAAGACCCAATTGTCCTCCAAATTCCACATGAAAGATCTTGGTGGTGCAAGCTATATTTTGGCCATGGAAATTAAAAGAGATCGGGTAAAGAGGAAGCTCTAGTTAAACCAGAGGAAGTATGTTGAGACAATATTGCAGGGGTTTAATATGCAAGATAGTAAATTGGTGAAGGCTCCTATTCTTGTAGGTATAAAGTTATCTATTGAATAGTGTCCCAAGACACAAGAAGAGGAAGAGGATATGTCTCGTGTTCTATATGAAAGTGTAGTCGGTAGCCTAATGTATGCGATGGTCTGTACTAGACCATAAATTTCACATGCAGTGGGAGTATTGAGTAGGTTTATGTCAAAGCCAGGGAAGGAGCATTGGATAACAGTGAAGCGGGTTTTCAAGTATTTGCATGGCACTAGTGATTATGGTTTGTGCTACCAAGGAAGACCAGGATTGGATAGAGTTTTGGATATCCGTGGCTTTTTTGATGCGGACTGGGTTGGAGATCTGGATTAGAGAAGATCTACAAGTGGGTATGTGTTTAACCTATTTGGAGGTGCAGTTAGTTAGATGAGTAATAAATAATCTGTAGTGGCACTATCAACTACAGAGGCAGAATACATGGCAGCCACTCATGCAAGCAAGGAAGTAGCTTGGTTGCAGATATTGTGTTCAAGTATGGGGATAGTACAGGAAGCTATAAGGATAGATTATGACAGCCAACATGCAATTTTCTTCACAAAGAACCCTTCTTAACATTCAAAGACAAAGCACATTGATGTTCAGTATCACTTTGTGAGGGATATGATAGAAGACAAAAAGGTGTTGCTAGTAAAGGTGGACACTTTGAAGAATACTGTAGATGCATTGACAAAATCTATGAGCTCTAAGAAGTTCTATTGGTGTAGAGAAACAATGGATGTTGCAGGGTTGGATAAATGACTAAGCTCTCTTGTGCCCCCTTGTGGAAAGAAAACAAGTGGGAGAATGTTAGGTTGTGTTATATTCTTTCCATGACTAGCCCATGTAGTTAACCAGGCGTTAGGAGGGGCGCAGAGCCCCCCCTTCATTGCGTTGATTGCATAGCAGGGGGAGTCACAGGGGGTTTGAGGGGTGCAGGTAACCCCACTCTATGGGGTCTGGGGCAGTGCCTCGGAAAATTTTGGTTTTGGACCCTATGTTAGGTTGGGCGGACCTACCTATGGTTTTGTGCATGATTTTCACACATGGTTTTGGATGCAATGGTTTTTGGTCAATGGTTTTGGACGCGATGGTTTTTGGTCCATGGTATTGGATGCTTTGGCATGTATAAATATGTATTGTAACATTGAAAGGAACATAATGAAAAATCAAGCTAGTAGTCCCAGTTTTGGGATCCAGGGGAAAATCTCTGTGTTATGTGTTTTATGTGTTATGCTCTCGCATTATTTATTTTCTGTGTTTTAGTATTCGTATGCAGGTAATTTCTGTACGGGGTTAAAACCTACATATGACATATATTTTGTCACGTCAATTGCGGGGGAAAGTACTCAAAATCGATAGTCATTTTGTAGGAGTTTGATCTAGAATTCATCAAATCCAAATCAAAGAAATCTCTCATTTTCACCGAGCTACTTTGCGACCTTCCCTCAACCTCCATTGATTCAACATCTGAACCATCAATTTTGGATGAGCCTCTGTCACTGATATCATCATCTGACCTGTGGTATGGAGATATACTGATTTATCTCTAGACCCAAAATTTTTGACCTGATACCTCTCGCTCGCAACAACAACGTATCCGATACCAAGCCAAAGATTATCTAATCATGGGTGACACTCTTTACCATCGCGGTATCGATACGATGTTATGGAGGTGCCTCACACATGAGGAAACCAAGAAAGCATTGAATGATTTCCATTCATGTGCTTGTGGTGGACACTTATCTGGATATGCTACCGCACAAAGAATTCTCTGTGTCACTTACTTTTGGCCAACTATATTCAAAGATTGTATTATTGCTGTCAGAAGCTATCATGCATTCCAAATCTTTGACCGCAAAGACAGATTACCACCTACACCATTGCATCTGGTCATTGTTGTTGGACCATTCACCAAATGGGGCATTGACCTCATGAAATGTAACCCCACCTCGGTTAGGGGGCATGGGTACATTATAGTCGTTGTTGACTATTTTACAAAATGGGCCAAGTTGATGCCAACATTAAACAATAGTAGCGAAACAGCTGCTCTTTTCTTTTTCAACCATGTGGTTGCCTAGTTTGGTGTACCGCAGGCCATAGTTAGAGATCATAGGTTGCATTTTCGCAATCACATGATGAGTGAGTTAACTACCAAGTTAGGACTGTCACATGATAGTTCTACTCCTTATTACCCGCAAGCTAATGGACAAGTTGAGGCTATCAACAAGGTCCTTAAGCGAATGTTGCAATGAATGATAGGGGTTCACAAACAAAATTGGCATTTAATCCTGTAGTCTACCTTGTGGGAATTTTGAACCTTGGTGAGAAATGAAACTGGATTCACACCCTTTCAGTTGGTGTACAGTTTGGAAGCAGTCTTACTGATACAATGTAAACTTTCATCTCTCAAACTCGCAATTGACTTGTTACCCGACAATTTTGAAGAAGAAGTGCATTTCTTGGAACTTATCCATCTAGATAAAACCCATTGTGATGCCACATTGGCTAACGAAGCACATACGAAACGAATCAAGGCATAATATGATATAAATGTCAAGCCTTGTATCTTCTCAGAAGGAGACCTGATCTTACTTTACGATTAGGAAGTTGATAAACTTGGAGCAGGGAAATTTGAACCGCTATGGATGGGTCCTTATATTGTCAAGTGCATTTTGGCAAAAGGTGCCTACAAGTTAGTGGATTATGATGGGATTCCATTGTCACAGGCCCGAAATAGGTTGTACCTCAAGCGTTACTATGCTTAATTATGTGTAGTAAAAATCATTGTAAATATGCTTTCATTACATGTGTGTGTGTGAGTGTGTCTTTTAGAGTTTTTTTTATCTAGTTAGTAATCCGCTTTGCATTTGTTGCAGATGTCAGAATCTTCGGAACCATTTGTTGGTTACACTAATGGTGCTAGTCGTAGTATGCAGAACCTATCTTCTGCAACATGGGCTATTTTCGCTCCAAGTGGCGAGTTAGCGAGTTTTCAAGGGATTTGTATCGGTCATTCAATGAACAACATCGTTGAGTATAACACATTGATCAAACTTCTCTCTGATGCCATTTCACTTGGCATTCGTCGAATCATCATTAGGCTGGACTTACAACTCGTCATACTACAACTTACAAGTTAGTATTCCGTCTGAAACCAAACAATTCTTCGTATGTTCTTTAGAGTTCGTATTTTGGAAAGGCTTTTTGAATACATTCAATATCAACATATTTCGATAAACTTTAACACATTAACTGATTCTCTAGTGACTTATATGTTAAATAGACATTTGCGACACATGTAAGTTTAACATTTTCAATGCAGCTATATCATCATTTTTCTTTTTGATCAATTGTTCAACTGCTTTAACATCCTTGGGATCATGTCCCAGCTCTATCACCATGTCTTCTAAGGTTTTTATTCTGATGTCTTTAGCCTGAGAGGAGGCTTTTTCTAGTTGCAGTTGTGTTGCTATGTTGTGCAGAGAATTTTGCAATCGGTGTGCTGTAATGGCTTTACTAGTCAAGGTAGAGTAGACCATCTCACCGATCTGCTTGTGTAGTTCTATTTGGTCAATTGGATGGATATCCTTGGAAAAAACTTCAAAATCAATTTTCAAATAGTTAGCCATTGACTTTGGCTGCTGTATAGTTGGTTTCAAGAAACTCATTTGCATTTTTCCTTCTTTTATGTCAAAAGCTGACATAAGCCTGGTCTAATTAGTTGGAGCCATTTTGAGGTAATGAGCATAGGTTTGAGCTTTTAATTTCTCATTCCTTGTTTCAATTTCTTTGTATTTCCCTTTAATGTCTAGGCTCGGTTCAGAGAAAGCTCTGAAAGAAGATACTTCTGTGCTTTATTGTCTCTCCAATGCTTGTATGTGGGATGTGGATGGTGTACCACTTGCTAGGATAGTTTGCAAACTATCTGTCTTTTGAGCCACTATGTTACTTGTGGTCTCCTCAGTATATTCTTCTTCAAAATAGGGATTCAACCTTTTCCTTTTAGTAAAAGTTTGATCAATAGGCCTGCTGGAAGGAGTGGCCTCTTCTCTGTCTCTTTTGAGATTCCTTTCCTCATTGAGAGGAGTCTACAACACAGGAGGATTGTCCATGATTTGCTGAGGTTGAGCTAGTTCCTCTAAGATTTCAGGTTGCTCAAATTCTTCTTGTTGTTCTAAATCTTCTACTCTTTCTGAGGTCCCTTGTTGCTCTGATGGTTGTGTACTAGTTTCCTATGACTGCTTCCTAGATGAACTTTCTCCAAACACCTATACAAATGAATCCTCATTAAATCTTCTTTCTAAGTCCTCCCTTACATTATCAACTTCAACTTGAGTGCTATCTTGATCTATCAGTGTGCCTTCCACCCATTCTAATTTGTTGGCATATTGTTCAATCTCTGGGATCCTATGGTGGATATATTGTGATAGCTTATGTTTCTGCCTTCTGTCACAAATGAATCCGTGAGGGTCATAGGGCCAGATGGAACTCTTTTTTAATTTCAATCTTTCAAGGATTTCATCTGCCACCTTTCCCGCTTCTCTGTTATTGCAAATACATGGGCCTAGATGATCCTTTATGCTCAGTTGGGCCTTCTTCTTGGACTTGAGAAAGTGAATTTCATTAGAATTAATGATTTTCCTGTAGTACTCCAGGGAAAATAATCGAATGGGGAGATATCTAGGTAATTTATATGGAGGCATCTCACACCCATAAATCCTGATTTCGGTATGGTTTTGGTATAAATACCAATCCCCAACTTTGTATTTTCTGGACAGCTGAAGAACGCTCCTAATATCTGCACTAATTCTAGGAGGGGGATTTCCTATCAACATTTTAGTCACTAGATGCACAAATTGGTCAATAAAATCTATATATGAATAGGGAGAATCAAAAGACATGTGGAAAAGAGAAGTCCAAAAAATGACAGATCTAGGATTCCCTTTGGTATCAAGTTTTTGTACAGAGAAGGGAAACCTATCAGTTTGGTAATAAAGAAACAAATGATACAGGACCGATGAATACTTGAACACCCTCTCATTTTCTAGTCTCATAAACTGATCATGCATTTTATCTACTATGAATTTGGCATAATCCAACTTGACTGCAGGAGGTTGACCGGAGGTAAATATAGACATACTAGTAAAAATAGTTTCATCTATATACTCATTAGTGGTGGAACCTAGAATGCATGATAGCGTTGCTGTGATGTCTCTGCCTTAATTAGAAAATAAGGTTGACATGTAAGGAGGGGGATCCTTTGGCATGTATTTTTCTTCAGAAATGAAGGTTTGGAGGATCTGAGTACATCTGGAACTAGACAGTTTGGTGAACCTTTCAAGAAAATCAGGGATGGATAAGGGGGTGAGGTCTTGACTAGGATGTATCTATAACATCTTGTTTATGGACTCAACTGTAATGGTGAAAAGGATTTTCTGATCTGAGGACATTACAGCTCTCAAAACAGGGTCATAATTCTCATGGTAGTAATGAATAATTTTAGGAAAGACGTGAACACTTGGGAATTGATATTTGGGTAGGTTTAACTCCCAGAGACCTATCTTATCTGCAGTGTTTAAGTAATTATCTTTGTATCTGCATTGCAATTTCAAAGGGGTTTCATTAAAGGTGAGGTCCTTTATCTGGAAATCCTTGTCAGCCAGGGGAAGATGGTCTAAATCTATGTGGGGACTGGTAATGGGCCTGGCATCCAAAGCAACTAGAACATCCATCCTCGGTTCTTGTGGATTCAAGGACAAGGGTAGGGAATTTCAGAGAATCTGTGAAGAATGGAGTCGTTTCAGAGAGATTCTAGACTGTAGAATGGCTTGCTATCATTAAATTTACTTGATTTTCACTGCAATTCAGTCTAGGTTGAATATGAAAGTAGGGTTTTCTCACTAAAGTGGGTAAATACCTGGTTAAGGTTGCATGAAAGAACAAATGGTTCTGGTGCACTATTTGCATGGAGTGCACGGGTCTGCAATGGCAATCTAGAATTCAGCAGCTTCTGAAAGTTGACGTTGGAAGCAAGGTGATGGTTTGAATGTACTTTGAGTGTACATGGAGAACAAAAGTTTCTTTTCTCGGTAGGAAAAAATAATGAATATTTTTGTTTTTATTTGGCAAAGTCAATGTTTTGGCGGGTATGATGAAAATGACGGTTGGCGCCAATTAACGGATGGGACATTTTGTCATTTAGCGAAGGTGGTAAGCGGGGGTGGTAAGTGGATTCTATCGTACCGCTTATGAGGGTGTAGTGGCATTGGGAGAGGTCTGCCCGATGCCATTCATCGGGTGACATGTAGCGGTGGGGGAATAGTGAAACCGCTCATATTGGGAGGGTAAAGTTTGCCATCGGGGGGCCACCCGATATGAGCGTAGGTCATTAGATCTGAAGGTGTTAGATCATACAGTGGTTGGGGAAGGTACTTGATTGAAATTTAATGGAGGGGCCTGATTAGGTAGTAACTGCGGATTAGGGAGGTTAATTACGTCGGGGGTGATGTGATTGGCAGAAGGTTCTTAATTGATCACAAGTTGATTAATTAATTCCTTTTTAATGTAGCAGAGAGGTTATATGGCTTAGTTTGATCGTGGATAGATTAATTAATCTATCGAATTATTCTTTTATTTATGGTTTATATTTCAAACTAGGGTGGGATATTAGAATAAGGGCTTTTAATAATACATAGGATATGGGGTGTATTTTGCAGGAGCTAACTATAGTAAATTATGTTAATATGAAATATATGTGGAAATGAGAATACGCTAAGTAAAATGTTTCAAAAAATATTATATTTCCGCATATAAACATTCATAACTTAGGGTTAGATGCATGTTGTGGGTTTTTCTGTGGAAAAGGGGGTTTTAAATGAGCTTAATTACTTTCCCTAGGCAAATAATGTTTTTACCTTAGGAAAAGGGATTTTTTAGATGGAAATGGATGAGTTATGGAGGAATGAATGTTGATGATTTAGCAGTTGGAACTTGTAAGTCATTGGGCCGAGGGTCCGGTCCCTCCAAAAGTCATAGAAATACTCTGAGCCCCTTTGGTTTAAGATTTTTGGTGCCTTGATTGTTATTTGTGGGAAATTAGTGATATTAGGGGTAAAAGAAAATGAGGAAATTAATAACCTGACTGTAGGTTTTAACCCCGTACAGAAATTACCTGCATACGAATTCTAAATCACAAGAAAAATAAAAATGCGAGACATAACACATAAAACACATATACACAGAGATTTCCCACTGGATCTCAAAACCGAGACTACCAGCTTGATTTTTCATTATGTTCCTTTCAATGTTACAATACATATTATACATGCCGAAGCATCCAATACCATGGACCGAAAAACCATCGCGTCCAAAACCATGGACCGAAAACCATAGGTATGTTCGCCCAACCTAATATAGGGTCCAAAAAAAATTTTCTCGGGGTGCTGCCCCGAACCCCGTAGAGGGGGGCT
>APFE031549050.1:0-13171 GCA_000404065.3 Pinus taeda
AAAAATAAGTCAAAGTATAAATAAGAAAGATTTGGTAAAAGAATTAAATAATACTGATTCACCCCCCCTCTCAGTATTATTGTCAACATTTATTACACCTTGAAATAAGATGCACACTATTTGATCTCACTATGTAAACATCTCTAATGAATTTTAGCAAGATATTTTATTTCATAAAAGAAGCATATTTGCAAAGGTTTATTTATTTATTTATTTTTAAATTTCGATGAAATACATCTTGACATAAGTCATTGCTAATTTAGGAAAATGAATGTTTTAAATAAAAACAACCGAACATGTTTTAAATATTTTATAGTATAATCTAAAAATAAATGAAAAATAATGATTATTTATTTATTTTTAAATATAGTTAAATTCAATATATTGGAGAAACTTACCTTAATTAAGTTTTACGATTTATTAGTTTTTTAAAGTAATTTAGAACAGTTTATTAAAAACATAATATTAATATTAAAATGAAAAAAAATACTCATATAATATATGATTTTTTTACACGTTCCATTCCTACCTCCCAACCACCTAGGATACACATTGGCACAAATTATAATAATAATAATTTTAACTTTATTTTAAAACAATTATTCCATGTAGCTCACGAGGCTTTGGATTGATGGTGAATGGGTGCATTGTTAAGGCACTCCATGTGAAAAATTCATTAGTTCAAATCCTTTGTGTGTGTTTACCTCACAACAAAAAGAAAGAAAGAAAGAACAACAGACACAAAACCATTCTTCCATGTATAAATCTTCATGGAAAAAATTGTGATAATTAAAAGCATATATTTTTTGACAAAAAAGAAAGTTGATCTCTTCTTAAAGAATTTAAATAATGATTTAAATCTTCCGAAAACATCAAATACATCTATCATAATTTTATAACCTTTCAACTTCCATTAACAAGTTCTTGATCAACGTGTCATGTAGATAAGAATAATAAAGTAATGAACCCTTGTTATGATTATGAACTTAAAATTATTTGGAAAACCATTAGGAATTCTTTTAATGAGCCCTTAAAACTTGATAAGGTGAATATATACAAAAGCCTAATTAAAAAGGGGAAAATATGCTATAAAAATCAAAAGAATGAACATCTTTTGCACCTATATGATGATAAGAAGTTTTGGTAGAAAAATTTAATTCATAAACTTAAAAAAAAAATAACATGATCTTTTGAATGATTGGAATTCCTACCTTAAAATTATTTATGGATTAGCAAATGTCGTGAGCATGGATTCTTATAGAGGAAGGAAATTTTTTCTATGGAAGGAAAAGTGTTGAGGTGAATCAACTAAAAAATGAGGAAGTATAGGAAATTGAAGCCTACCAAGCTGAAATCTTTAAATTTAGAGGGTCTATCTTTATCCCTCACATACACAAGCTCTTCATTTTAGTAGTGAAGCAAGACTTCCCTAAGCCATGGATACTCATTGTACCTATTTTTAAAAGTGGGGATGAAAATATTTCCTATTATTATTAGCCCAATTTTAGCTATGATGTGTGGAGATATTAAAAGCAAGACTAGCTTATGGCCAAAAAGTCATAGAAAAAGAGCTAAATAATAGTATGAGTTTATGAGATATCATTCAATTGTGGACCGCCTTGTTATTCTTAAGATTGTTGTCAATAAGTATCAGAATAATAAGACTAATATTTGTGTTATTTCATTGATTTAATCAAATATTTTGACACAATATCGAGTAAAACCTTTGGAATAGATTAGAAGAGATAAAGGTCCATTTCGAATTGAGGATTACTACCACAAGGTTGTATGAGAATGTTATTGTGAATCTTGAGAACACTGACAACTAATTAGAAGAAATTAATTGCAATTTAAAAGTCAAGTAAGGTTGTCCCTTGTCCCTACCCTTTTTGGCATATGCATTGACAGATTAGAAGATTGTTTGGAAAAAGTAGGCTATGAGACACAACTCTCATCGATACAGTCGCCACTCTTCTGTATGTTGATACTATTGTCATTATGGTAAGGAATCCCTATGATCTTGACAAGAAATAGAGAATCCTATAGGATTTCTACTCTATTATGGGTATGAATGCTAATATTGACAAAGTGTGAGTCATGATAATTAATTCCAAAAATATTGGATACGATACTTTCATATATGGCAACAAGAAGTTGGAGGAAGTGACTTCACACAAATATCTTGGAATTAATATTCATGGAAAACTCAACTAGAATTATAACATTGATCAAAGGAAAAGTTGAGGGCTAAAAGCTTATTGTTTCCTTGAACATAATTCTAAATCAATGGATCTTTGGATATGGATAAAAAAGTATTCCTCCAAGACATTCATTACCCGTATTACTTCACAGGAATGTGAAGTTTGGTGATGAGATATCTTTAGAGATTTATGCATAAATATAGCGCAGATCCAAATGAAATTAAAAAAATTACACCCTGTCCTATCCTCCTCATAGAAAAGAGTCTTCTCCCTATAGAAATCAATGGCAAGGTACCCAATATATAATAATAGGTTGAAAGCTATTCCATCCCAAGTATGCCTTTTGTAGTTGTAGTGTAGCCTTGCATGAGGTATTTTGTTTAAATTTGTTTGTATGGAAGTGCTTCCATATCCATATTGATTGTTTATATTGTATTGTTTGTATTGTGTGTTGGGTCCTATTGTCTTGAATATGTTTATATTTGTTCTTATACTCATGATAGAGAAGGAGGAACAAAATATAATAACTAGAAGGAAATGTAATGAAATAGAGGATGCATAAAAAGGTTAATTAATTATTAATATATGCTTGATTGGTTGTTTGAAGTAGTGTGTTAGGAATATTTCCTCTTATTTTTCTTCTCATCAACCACTTTTATTTTTACATTACATTTTTTGTAGCCTTTCTTTTTGGGGTCAAATTCTTTACCTTACCAATTCAGTGGATTCTTGTTTAGTTTATGACTTATTTGTTATTTTAAGAGGTCACCGTTTGTTATTATAACCACCTCCCACCCCCTTGACCATCCCAGGCTACGAGGGGGTTACTTATTCATTTTGATCCAACCTCCAAGGTTTGTTATGAAGGTGGGATCATAAAACCTCATTTTCTAAAGGTCTACAAAACTTAAACTAATACCACCATTTCATTTAGCTCATCAATAACTTTTTGATGATACTAATTTTATCTTGATTTGAATCCTAGATCGCAAGTTACAGCCATTAGAGGTTTTCCTAATATAAAGAGTCCACGCCAGTACATGAATCTCCATGTGGCACTCATGTGGCCCTTTCCTAGCCCATGTGGCACTATTGTGGCCACTTAGCAATCCACTAGGACACTTACACTAATGCATGTCTGTTGGGGTACGAAATGACCTCGACCAAAATAGTTAATAGCACGGATGGTTTTGAACTTAGGGAAAGGGGGGGAGGGGGGGGGGGTGTGGCGAGCTCGATTAATATCATTCATTGATCAAGGATGAGTTGGTTTGCATTGATGCCAACTCTACCCCCCCTACGTGTTAAACATCAACCACAAGGGGGGGCCCTCAATCTCAACCATTGATATGAAGGTGCAAAATCCCTTGATTTAATGGTGGTGATAGATTTCACCAAGTTAACTAGCATGTAGTTTAACACAAACTTCACAAGTGAAAAGGTGATACCTTTCTCCATGTGCATGAGCCAATCAAAGTGATTTTGCCCCATTTGAAAGGAGATTTAACTTGCTTTAAGTGTGGTGCGAAACCACAGAATGATACCACATGTAATCATCGAGATCAATCTGAACCAGTGATCTCTAGGCTAACTCTCCACTTAGATCCTTTGAAAATCCCAGTGGCTCGAAGACTTGCAAACTTGATAGGATCAACCCCCAAGCCACATCACCCCAAGCCAAGTCATCTCAACATTAGGTTCTCATGCTTCCTTCTATGCTTACCTCAGTTTAGAAACCGTAAGGTTTGAACTCCTAGTCCCATTAGAGAAATTTTGAGGTTGGGTCTCCTGTGGAATATTATAAAATAATGATGGATATAATAAAATAAGATTAGATTACATCATCAAATTTTGGAAAGAAAAAAAAACTATTATTCCAAGTTATCTCCCTAAGATTTTACTCAAATTTTGAGTAGGGGCACTCGTTGGATGCAAAATTTAGTTTTGCATCCAAGAAGTACCCATGTTGCATACTTTTGATGGACCCTATTACATGATAAATGTGATTGCAATCACGTTTTTTCATGTATTTCACATTTTTCATGTAGTAGGGCCCATCTAAAGTACACAACATGGGTACTCCTTGGATGAAAAATACAAGTTTACAAAGTTTTTTTGTTTTTTTGTTATTTGTTTTTTACCTTTTTACTCCAAAAATGGTGAATCATCCCCATGGTTGAAATCATCATATTAAATCCTATTGGTTCTTATAAAGTTTATTTTTGTTGTACATTTTTTGTTTTGAGGCCCTTTTTTTACCTCAAAATTTCTCTAATGAAGACCCAAGATTCGTGCTTCACTTCATTATACTATGTGCCTAATGTGGAGCCCATTGGCCCATTTCATCTTAACATGTTTGCATTAGGGTTCCTCACCTCCCTCTGCTCTTACCTTAATTAGAAAATTCCAAGTTATGAGGTCTAAGGTCTAAGAACCAAGGTGGAGCCCACCAGTCCACGTTATCTCAGTGTCTCGACATCAGTGTTCCCTTACCTCCTCACCCATGTAAGTTTTGTGGTAGATGGTCGATGGTTGAAATCAGGCCATTGACAACGAGCGTCTCCACACAAAAGCTCACGCAACTACCTAGGGGTCTGACAACCTGATGGGCCCCACAAGTCCTAGTTCTGATGGGATGAGGTTTTTCCTTAACCCCTTGGTGTCTAGCTTCTCCCACACGCTTATATGTATATACCAGTGGTATTTTCACCCCAGTGGTCTTGTTGACTAGAAGAAGCACCAAGTTGGGGTGTTCAACAAAACAAAGAAGAGAAGTTGCCCCAAGACATCTCCTCTATGTATTAAGGATTGTGGCCCTAAGGTCCAAAGACCTTAATCTCCAATTGACATGCATAACAACATATGAAAGAATATGGCTCTACGTCCCCACTACAAGCTTGTTAAACTCATTTAAAGACATGCAATTTATCATTTTTCCAACATGAGGAGCATTGATTTGAATAATTGCACAAGAATAAATAAAATGGATCTATCAGACATCACAAGTCCATTGACCAGGTTGAGCTATATTTATTCATAAGCCTTAGAAATCCTCTAAGTGAGCATAAACACACAATTTCTCACATCCATCAAGAACATCACATTAGACAACATAGTTCGTGTATATAGTAAACTCATAACCTATGAGATATCATGCAAATGATGAGCATAATGATGATATTCACTAATCAAGCAATATACAAGAGCTCATATATACATATGAAATTCATGGAACAACAAAATTCATAACTCAATATATCAGTGCATTTGACTTATTTGAGTATGTAAAGATGGCTAGCAACTAAAGCAGGGACTCCAACTCTCCACCCAACCATAGGCCAACCACACTGCAACTTTTTTGCAATTGACCACCCCCAAGTTCAACCCAATGTCTAAGGGGATGCTTACTAAAGGAAAATTTACACCAAGGTGAGAAATTCACACCAAGGCTTGGTAGACACTCAACAGATGGAGTCTACTGTCTAGGTGGTTTCTCAACTACCCTCTGGTAGTAAACGCCACAATGACTCACTTACTCCTTTGAGTTCAATCACAAGGCTTCACCCAATATCCAGACGGAGTATTACTTAATCCATTAGGTTAAATCCACTATCCATGTGATCTCTTAGCTATCTTTTCATTGCAAGCACCACAAAAGTTTCCAATACATTGTCCAGTTGATTATCAATTATCTAGCAAGCACCACAGTTACTCATATTGCCCTATCTAAGTGGTTAATAACCATACAACTAGCACCATAGTGATTTAGTCATCGACTAAGTCTCCCATTAACCAATGAGGCTTCAACACACAGTTTGGTGGCCTTAAACACATCAATGTGGGGCATAACATCCCAAATTTAGAGTATAGGGTTTAGTCACAACTCCGGCATTGCTCCATGCACTCCATGCCCACCAATGAAATATCTCTCTCTAGTTTTGTTCTCCTTGCACCAATATTTGTTTAAGTTGTTTCCTCTTCACATTTTTTCTCTGTTCGCTTTTTTCTTCTACTTTTACTTCTCTTTTTTTCTTTTTGTTTCCTTCCTTGTGACTCTTCGTCTACCTGAGAGAGTGCCTACCCCCTTCTTCCAACTTATTACTCCACTTCGCCACTCTCCCACTCCTCCACTTTCCCTTAGAATTGGGTCTCTACGTCCCTCGCTTCAAGCCAACATTACATTTTTTAATTATTTGCAAGAAAATAATAATACTTTAATTGTTTATAAGATTTGTCTCAATCAGTCATGGCTTCCACGTTGGCTTTCACAATTCTGATCACACACAAAAACAAGGGTAAACAAGTGGGATTATTACAAAACCCACCCCCTTAAAGGAACACTGTCCTCAATGTTTTGTAACTAGAAAGCAAAAGAACAAAACTAAGCTTTATAACCACAATTTTGGCATTTTCTTAATCATTAAACCAAAACTGGGTAGAGTACCTACATTTTATCTTCCATCTCCCATGTTGCTTCATTTGGTCCAAAGTGCTTCTATTGTACCTTGACTTGTTCTATTACTCAATTCTGAAGCATGATCTATCTCTGGTCCATGATGCACAATGTTTCTAGTTGAAATTCTCCCTCGAATTCCACTTGCATCACAAACTAATCAATTACATTATCAGTATCATGTACATACTTTTTAAGCAAAGAAATGTGATATACATTGTGTGCCTTTACAATAGGTGGTAATGCTAGTTTATAAGCCATTGGTCCCACTCTTTCCAAAATCTAAAATGGTCCACAAAACCTAGGTGCTAACTTAGCACAAGACCACACTTTCAGTGAGCTCTTGCTTGGTCTGATGTGGAGATATACAAGCTCCCACTTGGAATTATTTGTGCATTATCTACTGATCTACATAACTCTTTTTCCTATCCTGGGCTACTTTCAATTTCCACCTGATATTGATTACTTCATGCTCCATTTGTTTCAACATGTCAAGTCCAAGAACCACTTTATTCACTAGGTCATCCCAGCTGACAAGGGTAATGCATTTCTGACCATACAATGCCTTGAATAGGCTCATCTTCACTAATTCTTGGTACCTTTTGTTGTATGTGAATTCAAAAGATGGCAAGAATTCTTCCCACCTCTTTGGTTGTTGCATGACATACATCATTAACATGTCTTTGAGAATCATGTTTACCCTTTTGGTTTGATCATCTGCCTGACGATGATATGTTGTACTAAAAGCTAGTTGGGTTACAAAACCATCAAACAATGCCTTCCAAAAATTGGCAATGAACTTAGCACCACAATATGAGATGGTTTTCTTAGATATGCCATGCAATTGAAATATTTCCTTCATGAATATCTGAGCTATGTCAATGGCTTTGTGGCTGGAATTGATGGCTATAAAGTGAGCTTGTGTACTCAATTTGTCTACTACAACCATGATGGCATCATGTTGTTTGGTTGTCTTCAATAATCCCATAATGAATTCCATAGATATGACTGCCCACTTCCACTCATGGATTGGGATTAGTTGTAGCAATCCTACTAGATCTTTGCATTCTACTTCGACTTGTTAGCATTCCAAGCACCTCACAATGCACTCAACAACTTCCTTCTTCATCTGTGTATGTCTATTATCGTTTTCTGATAACCAGGATGACCTGAGTATGGTCTTTATGAAAGTCACCCATTATGAGCTTCTTCAAGTCATTCGCACTAGGCACATACCACCTGTCCTTGAACAACAACATACCATCATCAATGAGCTTGTAGCTCTTTTCCATTGATCCTTTTGATTCTTGCTATAAGCATTTCTTCACATGCTAGAAATGCTCATCACATGCTAATGTCTCTTTGATTGTTTCCTAGGTGTTAAACACACAAGTGCTTATTGCTACCAAGTGCGCTACTTGTAGACTTCTACTGAGTGCATCTGCTACTCGGTTTTCCTTTCCTTTAATATGTTTTATTTCAAAATAAAATTCACTGATTAAAGCCAACCATCTGACTTGTCTAGCATTTAACTTGGGCTTATCAAACAAATACCTTAGCCCTCCATGATCTGACATCAATATAAATATTCTTCCAAGCAAGTAGTGTCTCCATTGCAGTAGTGGATTCACTGCAAGAGCCATGGCTAGTCAACTTCCATGCATGCTATCTCAAGTGAACTTTTGTGTGGGATTCTAAAAATGATCAAAGCTCAATCATAGTATTAACAACTTGCAAGGAAGTTGGGTTTCAGATTAATTGCATACCCATCACACTATAATTAACTAACTTGTTACTAATTATCATTTCTTGGTTTTATCTTGCTCTTCATATAGGATTGGTGCATTTCCAAGCTCTAGGTGATACAATTTGTGAATATGAATGAAGAGCGTAATATGGTTTGTGAAAATTAAAGTTTGTCATCATACATTAAATCATTTTGAAGATAAATGATGATAACAACCCAAATAATCTCGAAAATAACTTGGCTACTAGAACATTTGTATCTTCTTGATATACCTCTTGTAGTCCTTATATTTGTGTGACGGGGGAGTTGAGAGGCTCAGTTGAGGACTTTGTGTGTTAGGGTTTATGTAACATAATCCTAGAGAAGACTTAGAGCGCTAGAGTTGAAATTTGAGTGTGATCTTGAAGGCATGAAACCCTACAAAAGACTTGGAACACTTATGCTAGTGAAGCTTGCGTCAAAAGCAAGGTGGCAAATCTCCTTTGCCACTTGTGTGATGCAATTGGAAGATCCTTGGGTGCACCTATTCGTGTGATGCAATTGGAAGATCCTTGGGTGCACCTATTAGTGTGATGCTAACTTGTTATGCAACCTTTGATGTAGCTAGGTGAGCTTGGCAAGATGCCTCGCTGGGCTATGTTATTGCTAGTTAGAATTTATTGTTGCTGGTGAATGCCCTAGCTAGGGTTTAATAGCAATTAGTGTGTTCTTGCTTGAATGAGTTGAAATGATGTGTTCTACCATCTCATAATGAATAAACTATCAGTATTATATGGTATCTTCATTTATATTGTATCATACGAAGTGTACCATTGTTGTCCAATTTGTATGTGTTCTCATTGTTTATGAGTGGTATCTTGGTTGTTTCTTTATGTTGATTTATTCAGACAACTTCGCTGATATATTATGTGATTCAGCATTGTACAAACCACAGCCAAACTGTCATGTATGTCTATATGAGGGAGAACTTATATCACTGAAATAACTGATTTCGTTAAATCATTGCTTATGAGTCCTATATCACATATAAAAACCGTTTATGAGCCATTCTCTTAGACATGGCAATCAATTGATGTTTACGAAATTAATAATTCTTGATACATGGATTTCAAGTAAGCGTCTTCGATGACCATATTCCAAACAAATTTCGGGTATGCCTGGCACTCTAATGTGCCACTTTAACTTTCAATTAATTTAATTGGCTACATATGTGCACAATAACTCGTATTCTTGTAGAAAATTAGATGCATGTGAACCGAGAATTCGAATTCGCATGTCTTTAGATGCAGAGTACATCATCTCCCCATACAAATATAAGGAAGACAACGCCTTCAACGCCTCTGGAAAATCGAAAATTGCATGGAAAATATCTCCGATGGTAAGGAATAGATTCCCAACCTGTATTAACAATTCTTAACTTCTAAAACATATTTTAATTTACATGTACAGTTAAATTAGCAGCTTATACAGAATCAGGTGCCACAAGAATATTCTAAAACAATGACGTGAAATTTAAACCCCTATTCCTGGAAAAATGATCATTCTTTCTCAACACCAACTCTTTGCCTGACACTTTTGTCCACATACACCAAAAAGGAAGTCAAGAAATCTGTGCGGGACTTTATCGCAAACTTGAAGATATTCCATTGCAGCTGATCCAGCAACAGCTTCTTTCTCAATCCCTATGAAATGAGTGGATTAGAACCATACTCTAGTTTCGGTAAATGATCCACCCTGCAAAACAGAAACTCAATTAAATTTTATGATTATATGAAAGAAGAGATAATAAGAAACATTTGATAGTGCACGCACGGTTTGAACTGATATTGACTCAATGCCTGCAATCAGTAACGCATGACAGATCATAGAACATAAATTCCTTTGCAAGATAAAAAACCATCAAAAGAATGACAATTCTGTTCATACTCTGCATGGATATGAATAGGCTCTATGTGACCTAATGGGTAAAGTAAGATGACAGTAAGTGATGTCTGTACCTTCCCATCCTAGGACTTTTGACGAAGGAAGTGCTTCATTGCCTACACTTTGCAGTATAGCAGTACAATATCAATTAAAATGCAAAGACCCCTTGATTTTCAGTAGATCTGGTCCAGTTGGCATTGGTATGACCATAGTAATGCACTAACTCACATCTTCAATCCAGGATAAACTTTTACCAACAAAGTGCTTCAATTTCCTAAACTTTGCAGTAGAGATGTACGACAAAAAATTAAAATGCAACTACAATACCTTTGTCTGATTTTCAGTAGACCTGTTCCAATTGGCATTGGTATACCCATGATAATGCACTCACTCACACCTTCAATTTGATCAAGTCTCCCATGAATGGAGGCATCAAAAAGATGATCAGTAGTCTTCTCAAATGATGCAAGCATTAAGACACTATCTTTCATCTTTGCAATACCAAACCTTGTTATTCCCAGAACTTCACCCTGATTAAACACAATTAAACTTTGTAAATCAGTAAAATTGGAAATCTGTATAATACTGGCCAGATCTAGCAACCTCATTCTTCCAAATCATCTTGCAAGAACTCACCATTTTCAGTGTGAGATTAAAAGCAACAAAGCCTAAAAAGTTGGTTGCTCATTTCTCAACAAGCTTTGGATTGATTAGCAAAAAGCACTTTCCTAGTCTGAACTCTAAACCAATGTTGTAAACTTTGGCATTGGGATAAAATCGGCAAGGGGCTGGAAAACCAAAAAATTGTAAAAATCACAAAAATATCAGTACACATCAGCAAACATCGGAAAAATTAAGATACCACCGAATTATCGGTAAAAGTCAGCAAACATCGGCCAGACCAAAAATTGCGAAATCGGGATTAAATGACGATAAAATCGATATGTTTGCAACACTGCTCTGAACATTTCCAATCACAAGAAGGTTTTGATATCAACATCCATGTCTCTTTTTATGAGTTATAATGATAAGTGATGCAGCTCTCCAAATCTGATAGGTTTATTTTTGAATGCTGAAGTTGTCTATATGACTGATGTTGGATGGGCAGTCCTTGTATCATTTAAGAGTGTTTGAAGCTTAGCTGATTGTAAACATAGCAAATGAAGGGTCTACGATAGTTGTGAACAAGAATATCTTGTCAACGCCAGCTTAGTTCTCAAAAAAGAATCCCTGTAATATTTGGAATATCCAGATCTTGACAAATTGTAAATAAGGGAATGAAATGCCAGAGGTTTGAACAAAAAATCCTGCCAATGTTGAGTAGTTAATGTTATCGTGAAAGGAATAACTTGGATTTTTTCCAACATTTGCTGGAATATTTTAATCATATTATTGATATTCATTGTAGTTCTTGCTTGAACTAATGTCAATCAAGTCATTCTTGTTGCTGGTCAAGTCATTCAAGTAGTTGGCAGTTGGCAGTGTTAGGGATTCGATGCTTTCTAAGTTACAATATTTGGTGTTAATTTTCTGAATACCATATATGATTTGTATCCCAAGCAATTTTTTATGACCGGGAAATTTATTTAACCTAGTAAATTATTTTTTAAAATTGATGAATAAAATACACTCGTATTTTAACAATAAATTTGACATCATTGTTTTCACTGCTGATTAAAGTTATAATGGGTTCATAACAACAATGAATTGGTTGTGGATAGTGATTATTTAGAAGTAAATCAGGCATAAAATTTGGGGACAATTAATAACAAATACAATGTGTACTATCATTAACTGATATTTGCTTTGATTTAGATAAATTTCCTATTTATGCTAGCTTTCATAAATCTGCCATACATCTAAGCCAGAACAATCAAATGCATCACCATATATTCATCGGATTGAATTTTGAAGGGGACTATCCAAGATACACTGTCTGACAAAACCAAGCCACCAATTCCACTCTATTTTATTTTCATTGATTTAACTGCAAAACCAAAAAAAATTCCAAAATAGTTATGGATGCACGGTTAAATTCTCGACTAGATAAATTATCAATTGAAATCAATGAGAATAGGAATGACAACATAGAAAAAGTAGAGCATCTCAGAATAGATATAAAAGCAATCACTGTTGCTGCAATGTCCCAAATGCAGAAAATTTAAAATACAAAAGAAAATGTGATTCATACACAGAAAAATTAAATGAACAACAAATGCTCAATACACAACATAAATGTGATCCAGCTGAGCCATTTTATTAATGGAGTGGAGCAAGTACAATAGTGCGGAAAATGCACTTAGGCTTGCCTCAAGGGCAAGCTTGACAGAACTCAGGTGTCAAACAGTAATCTCAATGCTGGAAAGAACTGCTCCTCTAATGCTTTGCGCTGTCTCCCAATAACTACAACTGCTGGCTAGAAAGGAGCTGCAAGAAACCCCGCCTTCGGTGCTCAGAAAGTGATGAAACTCTAGCCAAAAACTCTTTGGCCAAAACCCACAAAAATCTAGAAATGGTTTGGCCTGATTTTGACCTCCCAAAATCGACCCCCAAAGGCAATGTGCAATCCCTAGCAATTCTGCATTGTCTGTTGCAAAGATACAGCTGAAAACCCCACTTCCGGTGCTCAGAAAATTGTGAAACATTTATACCTGGGATCCTTGTAAAAAACCCAGAATAACCCATAAATGGTTTGGTCAGATTTTGACCTCCCAAATTCGACCTCTACTATGGCCCACGCCCTCCAACCGGCTCCAGAATACGACCTACAAGGAATGACCACAAAGTCCTCCTCCAAGGTCTGAAATGGAAGCAAACACCACTCCAAATATCTCCTCTAACATCCAC